>JAHXHD010000942.1:0-65674 GCA_019857685.1 Papiliotrema terrestris
CCCCCGCCCCCGACTGCATCATCGCCTCCTCCGCCTCCGGCACCCAGCGACATACCCGGCTTCGGGGCTTATCCGACCGCATCGGCATCACGGTTGTTCGTCCCTCCGCCACCGAGCCTTGTGGCCAACGCGCCTGGTGCCGCTTGGATGCCCCCTTTCCCGCCCTCAGCAGCGCCACTGACTGCACCTCCGCCATCAGCACCGGTGCCTCCGTCAGATCCGCAGCCTTCTCCAGTCCCCACGCCTGACCAGGCCAAGTTTGCTGCTGAGCTAGAGGAGAAGAAGCAGAAACTCGCTGCGATAGCCGCCAAATTCGCAACCCTGCCCAATGCCCCGCCGCCGCCTGTCGTGTTCGAAGAGATCGAAGGCGAATCTTTCGCGACCAAGATGATGCGCAAGTGGGGACACACGGAGGGGTCTACGCTGGGCAATCGGGGCGAGGGTCTCAAAGAGGCACTCATTGTCGAGCATATAGCGGGACAGCCGACCAATCCGGCGGCACTGTCCAAGCGGCAGATGGCGAAGCAGAAGGCAGCGGAGGCGAACATGAAGAAGCGGAAATGGGTGCAACATGCGAATGCCCGGGGCAAGATTGTGAATGCGGCGGAAGAGGAGAGAAGAATGGGCGAGAAGGACAAGTATGGAGAGGCTAGCAGGATCATATGTCTGCTGGGGGTGGTCGGAGACGTGGACGAGATCGATGATGATCTTGCGGAGGACATTGGGGAAGAGTGCTCGAAGCATGGGTGAGTGTTGAGTGTACTGAGGGGCTCAGGCACGACAGATGAGCGTCAACTGATGGTAGAATCGTCGAACGGGTTGTGCTGCACATGGTGGAGCCACCACCAGAGGACCCGGCTGACAGTCTGCGTGTCTTTGTGGTCTTTTCGGGCATGGCCGGGGCGTGGCGGAACCTCAAAGAACTGGACGGGAGGTTCTTCGGCGGCAGAAAGATTGTGCGTACAAGCTCAGTTCGTCCAGCTTGGCTGACAACAGCGCGCGGTTTACTATGACGAGACGAAGTTCGACGAGAATGACCGGGATGGTCCGTTGTAGACGCGCATGAGCATAGCCGACGTGTAACGATGCATGGGGGTATAGTGCCACCAGGTATCCTGCATGCTTGCAGGCTACTTTCATAGCTGCTGACTGATGCCGACCATGGGTCGGACGGCGACTGGGCTGGGGCTGAAGAGTAATGAGTTCTGGTACGATCCCAGCCTGATGACATTCCTGGACCAGGTGGGCTGTACTCCGCCGACCAGGGAGGAGTGTCCATTCCCAGGCGCCACTGCCTGTGCGGCACCGGCAGGTATGGGTCGGTTCTCCGATCCCCGTCGTGCGGACAGCGTGATCGAGGTCGAGTGCAGGACGAACGGATTTTTTGTGGTCGGCAAAAGCGGAGACCCGTCGGCGCCTTTCTTGATCTGCACAAGCTCCGCCTCGCCCACGACGGTTTCTTCCCAATCGGAGTCATCGGTCTCATCGCATGACTCCGTCACTGACAGGCGGTACACTGCCCCTCGCTCGTGCTCGATCTTCTTGACAAGCGCATCGAGCATCAGGCTGGTCATCTCGAGATCGTGGTTGTGTGCGCCTCTTGCGCCCTTGCTGTCTGAGTCGACCGGCTCGTTGGCTGTTTGATGGTGGTCCACAAGCAGCCCCCTGAGCTGATCGATGAAGCGCAACATTCTGGCGCAGATGTCCGCGTGTTCGTTCTTCGCGTCGTCTGAGAGGTAGCAAGCGCCCATCAGCCGGGGAGTGATGTGCTGCAGAGAGCTGATCAGCGGTGCGAGCACCTCGAGTAGATGACTCGCGGACCAAAGATCGGCGGGCGGAGACACTTCCTCGGGCGCAGTCGCAGCGTCGACGAGCGTTTGGTCAGAGTCGTCTGAAGCGCGTCGTGCCGAATTAGCGGGCGACGAAAGCAAACGTGACTCCTCGAGCTTTCCGTACGCTTTTCGCTGAGATCGAGAGCGGACGAGTCGGAAGGGCGCGGCCATGCGTGAGAAGAAAGCTCTGGTAGGCGATAGCGAGAGCTTCGCCTTCAGCGTGCGAATCGATCCGCTCGACTTCGCGGATCGCATCGACCTGACAGATCTACTCGACGGCATGGTCGCGCTTTTTGGGGGCATCGCCGTCCTTGGCATCACAGGGAGTAGGAGCGCTTGTGCACGTTGAACGTCGGCGAGAAGGGCGTCGAGCGCGGCGCTTGCTGGTCAATTGGATTTCCTTCATGGCTGCTCACGAGACTCTTACCGGATCGCTGCATTTTCGTACGTGTGTCCGGACATGTCAGCACACAGTGTACAGCACGCTGAGAGAGTGCTCTCAGGTCTGCCGCGCACCTTGTACCCTTTCGTGACTTTTCACAAAGAGCAGGAGGAGCGATCACGCCAAAGGAGCGTGCGCTCGCCCCGTGTTGAGCAACCACCCCTGGCTGACGCGAGCTGACTCCACTCAGCAGTGGGACACTCCATTGCCGACCTTTCATACTTCGGCACCCGCTCCACCCCTCTCCTTTGTAACGCGCCTCCTCTCGGCCCCAAAGCATGTGCGCTCCACAGCGGGCTGCGAAAACTGACGCCGCCGCATAGGCCAAGCAACTCTCGGGCGGATTTGCCACTTTCGCCACTCACCTCGACCATCCGTGTTCCTCCACCACGCGCGCCGAATCCGAAACAACGCGCGCGTCTGTCCGAAACGCATCTGTGGTACATCATCTCCACATCATACTCGCTACTGGCGTATCTGACCACCTAGCATATAACCTATACACGTTCGGTCACCATGTCTAGGGTCCCATCTGCCTCGACGGTGCCGTTCACGCCGAGGCCGACGAAACGGACGAGCTCGGCAAGGTACAGCGTGACGGATCAGGAGTACAATCGGGTTTGTTGACATTTGGTTGCTGCCCCTTCTGTGAAGCGTCGAGCTGCCTCGCCGCCTTCGGGTCGCTCACATCGGCCATCCATGGGTCCTCGCGTCGTTGAACAAGGGCTGATGACAGTTCGTCGGCACCCTGGCGTCTGTACGGAAGGTGAGGACCGACAAAATATTGGAAGAGCTGGACAACTCGGGTACGCCGGACGGTCCGACATCAAGCGGCAATCACGGTGAGCTTACCAAGTTCTTGCACGCCGGAGCTCATTGTCAGCATCATCCTCCCGCCATACTGCAGAGCCCCGCCGACCATCATCCCGCTCGTCCGTCGACCAGCCGCGGGAACGGTCAGATCGCCCCAGAAGACAAGATAGGGATGTGCCTCCCGTCCCGCCCTTTCCCGTCGCCCCCGTGGCCTCAACATCCCGCAACAAGATCACTACCACTCAAACGGTTCACGACCGGAATGGCAAGCTGCCCGAGCGGGAGATCAACATTCGTGTGGAGGTCGGCGCGGGGGAAGATGAGCCTGAACAGGTGGAAGAACGGCTGTTGGACGCTGTGCCGCTCGAGATACAAGAGGCGTGGATATGCGAGGACCTGATGTTTGCCTTGCAGGTGCGTTTGGCCTGCGTCAGCCATCTCAGGCACAATTGGGCTGATGGCAGGGAGTGGAAGGGCAGTTGATACAGTACCAGGAGGGCTATGATGCTCTGGACGAGCAGCAGCGATTGCAGGGCGCCAAATGGCGCATAGACCCGTCCCTCGGTGAGCCATGCTGCAGAGAAGCCCGGGAGCGAGCTGAAACCCAGATCCGTCACTACTGTCGCTCGTGGAGCGATTGTTGCCCCTGGCAACGTACTACACATCGGTCGAGGCTTATATGGAGTTGAGGTAGGTCGATTTCTCAAGGCAAAGGACACGGCTCACCAGCAGAAACACCCCCGAATACGGTATGGTCAGCCATGCTCTGGGTAGCGGGATCCGGTCGATGCTCAAGGTGCGTTCCTAGTTGTGATGCCTGCTTGTGAGCTGACAGCGCAGGAGTACCGCATTCTCACTGCCCAGCTCGAGTCGCTGTTCCTGCAGTCCTCGACCTTCACCCTGCAGACGCTCTACTTCCACCTCCATCCGACATTACATACCATGTCACTTTTGTCAGCGCTATGTCTATCGCTTGAGAGCGACGAGCTGCCGGCTGGCTCAGACGCCTCGGACGACGAGGATGACGGGCTTGGCGGAATGGCGGAGGAGCTGGGTCTGGGCGGAGTGAAGGGTTTGATGAAGAATCTCGCGGCGCAGGATGCAGTCGGCGGAAGCGCGGGGCCGATATTAGGCGGAGAGGTGCTGGGCATCATATGCGAGAGGGAGGCAACGATGAGCGGGTAAGCTGGATCGATGGCAAAACGCCTTCACAGCCGACGATAGTGATCCTACCGCCTCGACACTGCACTCCAAGCTGCTCCTGCACGCGTCGCAGCCGTACCTCCGGATGCTGATACGGTGGATATCGACGGGACATCTCGCAGACCCATTCGACGAGTTCATGGTCAAGGAGAGCGGCCATATCACAAAAGGTGTGCTGGAGAGCGACTACACGGACGAGTACTGGGAACGGCGGTACACGGTGGGTGAAGCCGGTCGGCAGTCCATCCGGCGCTAACAGTAGCTACGCGATGGCTCGTCCCTGGCCAACTCGTCAAAGGTGTCGAACAAACCTGGTCCGCTGTCCGCAGCTGTCCCACCGCCACGTGCAGGTACGAAACGGCTGCCGGGCGGGGCGTGTATACCGGCCTTTCTGCAGCCGTGGAAACACAAGATCTTGCTTGCGGGCAAGTATCTGAATGTCATACGCGAATGCGGGATCGAGGTGAAGCGGCCGGGCGAGGTCGGCGAAGGGGATGAGATGACGGTGATCAATGAGCCCAGGTGGGTGCACCCAGCATGAACGACAAAGCTGAGGCGCAGATTCTACAAGCAAATCGAGGACGCGTACATTTACGCTAACAAGACGTTATTGAAACTCATGCTGGAAGAGCAGGAGTTGATCCCTCACCTTCGGTGAGCTGGCAAACCCTTTTCAGCGTCGCAAGCTCACCGTAGATCCATGAAACACTTCTTTTTCGTCGACCAGTCCGACTTCCTCACCAACTTCCTCGATGTGGCTGCTTCCGAACTGCGCAAGCCCGCCAAATCTGCCTCGCTAGTCAAGCTGCAGTCGCTGCTGGACTTGGCGGTGCGCAATCCGGCTAGCTCGAGCTCGAATGACCCATACAAGGATGACCTGAAAGTTACGATGCAAAGTCAGGGGCTGTATGACTGGTTGATGAAGATTGTGAGCCGGACGGGCAGTGTCACCGAGGATGGCGAGCTGGACTTTGCGATGGATGGTGGGGCGGACGAGGATGCGGTGTCAAAAAAGTCGGACAAGGAACGGGTCTTGCTTGGTGAGATGTCTGCTGACGAGCGCTGCTTCGATAGCTGACGCTAGCGATCGACGCTCTCGCGTTTGACTATTCGGTCAAGTTCCCGTTGTCTCTCGTGATCTCTCGCAAGACGATCACCCGGTATCAGCTTATCTTCCGCTTCCTTTTACACCTGCACCACCTCGAGGCCGCCCTGTCGGCCATGTGGCTCGAGCACAAGGCGCCGCAATGGAAGGGTCACTGCGGAAGCGACGACATGGAACGCTGGAAGAACAGGATATTCAGCCTACGCGCGCGTATGTTATCGTTCGTTCGCCAGATTCTGGCCTTTGCAACCGGGGAGGTACTCGAGGCGAACTGGAGGGCCCTCGAGGGCAAGCTCGCCAAGGTGCAGACGGTCGACCAGCTTCTGCGCGACCACGTCGACTTTCTGGACACGTGCCTGAAGCAGTGCATGTTGACGACCTCGAAGCTGCTTGCGGTGAGTGTACGACGTGCGACGGTCGTGGCCCATGAGGCTCGGAGGCTGATTATCAGGTGTACGCCAAGTTGATGACGACCATGTCGGCATTCGTTTCCTATCAGTCCTCGTTCAACACTGCTCTAGCCAAATTCGTTGCGGACCCAGAAGGCGAGAGCGACCCAGCCAAAGCTGCGCAGAGGTGGAACGTGCTGGAGAAGTTTGAGATCAACTTCAATCACCATACGAAGCTGCACCTGGACGCGGTGACCTAGTGAGTGCTCCTGGTATGGTGATGACTCTACCCATGCTGACCTACAGTAATGCGGGCTCGGAGAACGTTGCGCTTCTGGCGTTGGTGACGCGGTTGCATCAGACGACGTTGAGACTGTGAGATGCATCTGCAGGCAAACAGGCCAAGTAGCGCGAGATAGCGCGGGGGCGTGTCTTCTGTGCAGCCATGGCGTCTCTTGCACACCTTGGTCTCTATGTTCTACGCCTCTTCAAGCTCGGTGCACGGTGCACGACGCACCGGATCGGGTTAGGACAGCGAGGCTGTAACGCCCCCGACCTTCCCAAAGCGGTAACTGGACGTCATCATCCCGACGCCCTGGCGCGCTCTCAACTTGGGTTAGCCATGAATTTCGCTCGTCTTTGCTGCCTACTGCCCAACGGCCTCGAGCTCGGGCTCGTCGATATTCCCTCATCCGACTCGCGCGCACTGCGTGTGTGTGTGGAAGAGGAGGGGCGTTGACACTTGGTCTTTGCCTTTATAGCATCTCGCACCGACACAGATTGCTTCGCTCAGATCGCGCTAGTGGTTTTACATCTCGATACGGACGGGGCGAGGAGGTCATCACCCGGACAGAGTGACCGTGGCGCCGGTGGTGGATCGGTGCTTCATTCCGACTACGACGTGAGGGAAGCAGGGCGGCGATCAATCTCGAGCTCAAAAGCAAAAGGATCTGTGCCGAGTAGCGAGAGGTGTTACCGTGCGCAAACCTTGAATTCTCCGGGTCGAGCCCAGACGGGGTGAGTGCACTGTCCCCGTACCTGTGCTGTGCTTTGGACTGGAGCATCCGCACCAAGCACTAATGAGCAAGTATGCCGATCTGACACCCAGTCGGCATTGGTATCTCGGCGCCGAGCGCAGTCACACGTCAGACGTCCCTTTGTTGTTGGCATCGAGGATCGATCCTTCGCAGTCTGATCGAAAGCCATCCAGCTCGCTTGCTCGACGACCAACGCGGTGCCTTACTACCTACCGACCGAGCGGCCGATTGCTCTCAACCTCAACGCACCATCTCGCGCACGCACCCTTTGGAATCCCGTCGGGCATACCGTCTTGAAACGCGCGCAGGGGCCGCCCCATATACGCCATCACGTTCTCGCCATACCATCACCATCACGCCGTGTACGCCTCGCCCGTCCCGCAAACAGCTGCGCAGGGATAATCATCTCGACCCCGACCTTCTTCGACATCACCTTCTCCCTCGCGGTTGGCTGTACACCTCTCGGCATTGTATCTGTTCGCCTGTGCATAGCAAGCACAACGCCCCGACACAACGCAGGACGGGTTGATAATCAGACCGAAGCGGACCAAGTGGAGCGATCGTCGGTCGAGGCTTTCGAGACCAGACCATAACTGTGAGTGGGTCGTGTGTCCACCAACATCTCCACGACGACCATCCCGCTGCGTCGCACGTAAAATCCACGAACACACACGACCGTCCATGACCCCTTGGACTATTTTCGTCCTTCCACCAGAGGCTTCGATCACATCCCCTCAAAGGCATTCCATTTCCTTTCTCTCGCGCACTCGCACGCATAGCCTCAAGCTCATTTCCGTTTCAATGACGTCGAGAAGCATCGCTGATCTGATTCTCCCTCAGATCACAATCTCCTGCACAACCACTCCAAGCTGGCTGCCGACTGCACGGCGAAATACATCCTATAGCACCTCTCTACGCTCGACATCAACGCCGCCCACACCGGGCCGCAGCACACAGACAAAAATGCTCAACCCTCGACGGCAGTCCGCCATATCGCCTGCGCCTGGATCACCCTCGGCCATCCCCCGCCCACATTCCGTTGCGGGCAGCCATCGGCCCCGACTCTCGAGCGACGCTGCTAGCCAGCGCGCAAGCCCCGAACCCGACGTCAGGAACGTCCGAGTCGGTACGTCTCGCTCAACCCGCATTGCTTGCCATTGAGCATGCGCTGATGGCAGTCCTGCGTGTACGGCCCTCCAACCCCGACGACGCCGCCATCCCTCCTAGATACCGAAACACGCTTGTACATCCGACATCAGCTACCGAAGTTCGCGTGGATGTGGATCCTGCAACATTGATCGGAGCTGGGGCTGGTCCATCAGCGAACGCAGCAAGTGGGAGCAAACGGCACCCTACCTTCAACTTTGACAGCGTGCTGGGAGAATCATCTTCGCAGGAGGATCTGTACGATGCGACGTCGAAGGACGTAGTGGACGAGTTTCTGAAGGGCCACAACGTGACCTTCTTGGCGTGAGCAAATTGCGTACCTGGGCTTGAAGGCTGCTGCTGACGGCAGATACGGACAAACGAGCTCGGGCAAGTCATACTCTATGGGAACGACGGGTGAAGACGCCGACTACTCGGGCACCGACTTTACCCCGCGAACAGGTCTCATTCCCCGGACGGTATCAACGATATTCGAGCGAGCCGAGGCGTTGCGCCAGTCGTCAGGTCCGGGCGCATCATGGGAATGCCGTCTCAGCTTCCTTGAGCTCTACAATGAGGAGATCATCGACTTGCTCTCCGGCACGGGCGTATCCATATCGATCCGCGAGGAACGAGACGGCAGGATCATCTGGTCCGGCGTGCGCGAAGTCAAGGTCCGGAGCCTTGCCGAGGTGATGCAGTACCTGTACGAGGGTTCTGCGCGGCGGAAGACCGGCGAGACGGGGATGAACGCCACGTCTTCCCGGTCTCACGCTATCTTCTCGCTCACTCTCGTCCAGAAGCGAAAGAACCTCCTCGTCGCGAGCGCATCACAGCCCTTGGGCGAGGTATCGACCCCGACTCGACAGCTGAAGAGGCCGACGTCGATGATTGGCATCGCGGCGGCGCGTTCGCCGACGCCGTCCGGGACGAGATCGGTCGTTCCGCCCAGTGCTTTCTCCAAAGGCGGATCGGCGATGTCGAGACCGAATTCGTTTGTGGGGCCGAGCCCCTCGGACGCGGAGTACGTGGTAGTCACGAGCAAGTTCAACATGGTCGATCTGGCGGGATCAGAGCGGCTTAAGCGGACGGCAGCGCAGGGGGATAGGATGAAAGAGGGAATCTCGATCAACAGCGGTCTATTGGCGCTAGGCAATGTCATCTCGACCCGTGAGTTTGGCATATTGAAGAAACATCCATCAAGCTTACATGCAGTTGCCGACCCGATCAAAGCGAGAGGACACATCCCGTACCGAGACTCCAAGCTTACGCGGATGCTTCAAGGTGAGCCATTCGCGAGGGTATGGATAGCGCCTGACGCCCAGACTCGATCGGCGGGAATGCCTTGACGACAATGATCGCTTGTGTATCCCCTGTCGAGTACAACATCAACGAAACGATCAACACCATCAAGTATGCCAGCCGAGCGAGAAACATCAAGAACACGGCCAAGATCAACGCGGTCGAGGCGGGCTGGGACGACGTGGAGCATTTGCAAGCGCTCGTCATCAAACTGCGGAAGCAGCTCGCCAATCTCGACGCCAATCTCGACGCCGAAGGAGGATCTCGGGCTACCGCGTTCACGCATAGACCGGATGACGGGGGAAGCGAGAAGCTTCTGCAACGCCTGGCGGAACTTCAACGCGAACATACCGAGGTCGGTCTAGCGGTCTTTTTGTGGTTTTAAGCTGACTCTCAGCTGTACGACCGATATCTGGGCAAATGTAGCGAAAACATGAGGCTTACCTCGGAACTGCGCAATGCGAATCCGGGCGACGGAGATGCGTTGGACAAGTTCAACGAGACGGTAGAACCGGTCATTCTCGAGTACGAAAAGGTCGTTGGGGCGCTCAACCAGCAACTTGACGAACTCCGAGCCGAGCTTGTGCGTGGCATGCCCGTCGGCAGATCTGAATGCTGATTCCAGACGAACATAAGCGATCTGAACGAGGAACAGGCTACTCAGCTTCTAGAAGCTCAAGCCCGACAGGCGCAAAACGATTCATATGTCTCGGAGCTACGGAGCCGAGTTGCGAAACTCACCGAGCGCAACACGTCCGGCGAGGTGGGCTCGAGGCGCATTGACCAAGCGCCAGGCTAACCGCAGGCATACATCCAGGACCTCGAGGCGAAGCTCAAGGCGCACGCGGACCAGGCGGACTCGCATGGCGATGTCGTGACGGAGCTGCGCAAGGAGATCGCACGGCTGAAGGAGGCGAACGACCGATTGTCGCAACACTCTTCCGAAATCGAGACCCGCTTGACGAAATCTGAAGGCCATGCTGCTGTGCTCATCGCTCAGATCGAAAAGCACGAGAAGGAGGTGATGGAGCGAGAGCAAGCGTATCGCGATTTGGAAGCGCACGTTGCTCTGCTCGACACGAGCAAGGATAACAAGCTGCTGCTCGAGTCCCTAGCGGAGAAGGAGCAGCGGATATCTCAGCTCGAGCAACAAATCATCGATCAGACGGCTGGTCTCACTGAACGGGAACAATTGCGGCAATCCGTGCAGGTGGAGAAGGCAGCGCAGGCGGAGCTGAGAGCGAAACTGGCTCACCTAGAGGTGTCCAGCGCGAGCTCGACAAGGGATGCCTCGATTGCGTCCTTTGATGATGCGAAGGAGCAATTGCCGAATCGCTCGCCAGTACCGACTGTGAAAGAGCTCACTCCACCGGAAAGCCCTAGTTCGGTCCGCCCGACGTCGAACGACGACCACGTCGCGCAGCTCGAAGCGGCTTTGCGGGACCTGGAGGCGCGGTGTGCCGACGCCGAGGCGAGATATTCGGAAGCGGAACACCAAATCGCGGAACTCAGCACGCAATTGTCTGAGGCGAAGCTCGTCCACGCTGAGCTGGACGATGTAATGCCCGTCTCTCCAGGCGCGCCGTCGCCAGGTATCACCGACGACACCAGCGAGTCCGGCTCGACGACGACTTTGCAGACTCCTCGAGGCTCGAGCCGGTCGTCATCGCCTGTACGATTCGCCTCGCAGCGCGGTTCCACATCCTCCACGCTCGCGCCGGCCAATGGCGCCGTGGCGCTGAAACATCGGGATTTTCGCCACGGGAGGGGATCATTTGGAGATTTGAAGCGAGCAAGGCCTCAGTCGTTATCGCAGGAGCTATCTTCTGCGCAATCGTTGGAGTCTTCGCCTCGCGCTTCATGGACCGGTCCACCTAGTGCCCTTCGCCTCGCGACTTCACCTTCCAAACATCGACAATCTTTACCCGCCGCACCGACGCTCAAACCGCTCAGGTCGCCGTCGTCGCTTGAGGCGGAGTTGAGATTCGTGCATGAGGTGGTGGAGAAGCGAGACGGAGAGCTCAAGGACCGAGAGGCGTATATACGCCAACTTGAAGAAACACTCCGTTTACAGCACTTGATTCCCTCCCGAAAGAATAGTGCGAACTCGTTGAAGCTGGCTACGAAGCCGGCTTCGGCGCAACTTGCCAATGGACGTATGCCCAGTCCGTTGGCCAAGAATATCCCGCTGCCGGACTCGCCGGTGGTGCTCAGAGTGGAGATCCGGGATGAGGATCAGGATGGCGGGGACGTGCTGCCGGCCGAGCACACGAAGGAGAGGAAGCTGGATGAAAGACATAACGATCAGAAGGGGGACGAGGCAGTCGAGGCGGTCGAGGCGGAACGAGTCTCTGAGATGTCACCGTCGTCGTCACAGAGGTTCAACGATCTCAAGAACACGTTGAGCGCGCTGGCGAGTCTTGATCAGAATCACGCGCCTGATCAGGAGGTGCAGGAGAGAATTGACACTCTGCTCAGGTCAGCACATTGCTGTTGTTAGAGAAGTATCGCTGACGGGCAGGGAGATGGCGGTCAAGGAATCGTCGCAGCGAGCCATCATCGAACAGCAATTCGTCCAAATTGCCGATCTGCAGAAGGCCAACAATAAGCTCAAGGACGAGTTTGTGGAGAGGGTAAGCTGGCTCAGTATTGAGATGACCGTGAACAGGACGCTAATCATCAGGAGTCTACCCTGTCATCCAGCGTGACCAATTTCGGAACCGTTTCACCCATCACATCCGCCAAGCGGCCGTCACTCATGATCAAATCATCATCATTGTCGTCGGTCCATTCCGCCTTGTCGCATTCGTCTCCCACGGATGCGCTGAACCGCCTAAGGGAAGAACACGCCGACGAGCTGCAGGCGCTGCTCAAGGGACATGCGCACTCGATGGAAGAGGTCCGACGAGAACACGCCGAAGCTGTCGAAAAGCATCTAGCGGCGCTCGCCGACGCCCAGACTGTTCACACATCCCAGCTCGAGGCGCAACGTGAGTCTCACGAGCAGGCAATGGCCAATCTGCGAGCATCGCATGACACCGCGCTGCTCGACCTGCAGACGGGGCACGAGGCGGCGCTTCGCGAGCTCACGGCGTCGCATGATTCCGCTTTCGCCGATCTGAAGCGGGAACATGATGTCGCGATCCACGCGCTTAGCCGGGAGCAACAAGCGCTGATGGAGGAGATGGAGCGGTCGCTCGCTTCCGGCGAGGAGCAGCGCCGTCAGCTCAAAATGAAGGCGGACCAGGCGGCTTTCGAAGTTTCGCGCATTCGGGACGAGACGGCAATCCAACGCAATACGACGATGAAGCAGCTCGCCGAGTTGCAGAAGGTGAATGTGCACTTGGAGAAATCCAAGGCGGACCTGCAGGCCGAGAATGAGGATTTGTCGCGCCGCATCATCGACATGGAGCAGCGCAGTCCCCGAAAGAGTTCGTCGATGCCGCCACAGGGCCCGCCGCCCAAGACGCCTTTGCCGCCCTTGCCTAGCCAGTTCGCCGCGCCCATCGCGCTCACGAAGGAGTTGTCGTCCGATGGAACGGTTAGTAGCTCCACCCACCGCTCGACGGAGTCGCAAGGCTCGACTGCGACCGCTCCAACCAGCGTCGAAAACGTCGGAGCGGCCGTAGCGCAGCTGCCGGAACCGGTCGGACAGATGGTTCAGAAGGTGTTGGCGGAGCGGGATGCCGCGTTGGCCTCGAAGAAAGAGATGATGGCTGAGGCCGCCAGGGCGAAAGACCTCGAAGCGGAGCTGCTGGAGGAGCGAGTCAAGGCCGACAATCTCAGCCGGGATCTCCATGACGCGAGAAAGATGAACTCGAAAATGCGCGCACATCTCGAAGATGCCCGGAACGAGTCGAAGCGATTGTCGGAGACGTGCAAAGAGCACTTGAGCGAGCTCAGTGATCGGAGGAACACCATGTCGATGATGCCGCGCGAGACGGGACAACAGCGGGATTCGCTCTTAGCGGCCAATGCCCAGGTTGCGGCGTTGAAGGCGCAGCTGGATCGAGCGGTGGAGCAGAAAGTCAACAAGAAGCTGAATCAGCGACTCAAGGTGGGTTGTCACCATGTAAGGGAGAGGCAAGTAGCTGACGACAGTGCTTCTGAGGCAAACGCACACGCACGACGAGGACGCAGAAGGTCAAAGCGGGGACCAGGCATATTCCCGAGGTGAACCTGATTCCCGATTGTTCGCTGAACCTCTGGGCGCTTTTGTATGCAAAGTATTGGGACAGGGCTACTGGTATGCCCACATATATATACACTCATTGATATCCGACGAGTCAGAAGTAGCAGAACAGCAGAGAATTCGAGATGCCATTTGTGCCATACCTCCGGCCATATCAAGCTGAACACGAAACGCAACGCAGCAACGTCAGCGGCGATCGCCGCTCTTGTGTCGGCTTCCGCGGGATCCGGTCGGAAGAGCCGTGTCCAGCTACTCGAGCGATCTAAATTCCAGACTGCCCCATCAGTATTGCCTCGACTCGTTGCCTTGGCATCGTTCAGACCGTTCCACCTACACTCGAGGGCCAGGAACAGCTGTCATGTCCCGCCTGGACCACAACCTCGAGGGTCTGCTTCAAGGCAGGCGGGAGAAAAACCGGTACCGGTCGCTGAAAGAGTACGACACCAGCTCCCCGACCGGTCTAGTCGATTTCGCAAGTTTCCCCCGCACCTCTTTCTCCGGTCACAGATAGCTGACTCTTCAGTCGTCGAATGACTACTTATCGATAACGACCTCGACGGCAGCCCGGGCGGGCTTCGCCGACCGAATAGCATCGTCCTCGCAGATCTTTGGCTCGACGGGCTCCCGCTTACTATCCGGCTCGACCACCGCGCACTCGTCCCTCGAGAATCGCTTCGCAGCGTTCTTCGACTCGCCCTCGGCGCTGCTGTTCAACTCGGGCTGGGACGCCAACGTGTCGTTCTTTGCGACCATACCGCAACCGAAGGACTGGGTGGTGTATGACGAGCTCGTCCATGCGTCGGTACATTCCGGTCTGCGGGCCTCGCGCGTCCCGGCCCAACGCCGCGTTGCGTTCAAGCACAACGACCCGGCGTCGCTCCACGACGTCCTTTCGCGACTGACGGAGCAGGCGGGAAGTAGCGAATCGATCGTGTTCCTCGCGATGGAGAGCCTGTACTCGATGGATGGCGATATGGCGCCGCTGCCGGCGATACTGGAGGTGCTGGACGAGTTCGTGCCGCGGTCGAGGCAGTGCGTGGTACTGGACGAGGCGCACTCGACGGGAGTGTACGGCGAACAGGGCCGGGGAGTCGGACATGCCCTCGGCGAGGTTGGAGCCGAGGCAGAGGGAGACCGGACCGCGAGGGATGCGCCGGAGAGCAAAGAGCTTGGACGGGGGCAGGGGCGCGGACGCATAGGCGTCAGGCTCATGACATTTGGCAAGGCCATAGGCTGTTCCGGCGCCGTCTTGCTCTGTTCGCCCACCATCCGCTCCTTCCTGATCAACTTTGCTCGGCCCCTCATCTTCTCCACGGCGCTTCCGCACTCGACCTTACTTGCCCTCGAGAGCGTATGGGACGTACTTGAATCGGACGAAGGGGACCAAAGGCGGCAGAGCCTCTTCAATAACGCCACACACCTGCATTCGCTCTTGGCCCCCCTACTGGCGGGAACATCGCCCGCGGTATTGCGCCTTCCGCCGGCGCCCGAATCGCCTTTCCCGCCAGGAAGCCCTTACCTCCCTTCGAACCCTTTCTCGCCGATCCTCGGACTGGTAACGCCCGAGCCGCATGCTCTCGCCAAGTTCTTCTTGGATCGCGGATTCATCGTCCGTCCGGTCGTCCCGCCTACGGTTCCGCCCGGAGAAGAGCGCGTGAGGATATGTCTCCGTGCGGGTATACCGAGGGAGGTGACTGATCGTCTGGTGGGCGTTTTGCGGGAATGGGTGAGCCTGAAGGAGGGCAGGGCGAACAGTGTCACAGCCGGGTCGGTCCATCTCAGGGCGAAGCTGTAAAGCGGTCATTGCGCATCAGATCAACACCTGTACCATGCGGATGATCGGATGGCAGCTATAGTATATACCGCGCACCCATGCATACCCATTGTTGTTGCACTCGACCAGTGGCGCGAGATTTCATGCCCTCTCACCCAGAGATGGAGCGGGCATTCTCAGAATGGCACCTTACCATCGACCATCGCAGCGATATCATGCGAGACGTTGCTTCCAGCGCTACGCAGGCCATCGACTCGAGTCATCAGCACTGCAATGAGCTTCGACTCGAAGCGTATTGTGGTGCATACTCGAGCAAGTCTCAAGCATTCTAGGCCGAAAGATGGAGAGCATTCCAAGTCACGTGGTCTTTCGGGTCGCATCGGCCGACGGCGAGATCCGTTTCGAGTCGGCCGATGACCGATCACCAACCAATAAAACGCGATCCTTTTCATCGTCGACGGTCCACTTTCGCCCCGAAACTCACCACCAGCTCTACTTCATTCTTGGGCACACCACCACCTCAAAACACCTCAGTCACACAGCGAACAGAGGCTCAATCGTGAGTGGGCTGAACACATACGACTCTCAGATGCGCGGTGCTCACCCCCAGCAAAATGCCCGCGCCGACGACCGCTCCCCGAACCCTCTACGACAAGGTCTTCGACGACCACATCGTCTCCTCCGGCGACGGCGACACCCTCCTCTACATCGACCGGCACCTCGTGCACGAGGTCACCTCGCCACAAGCCTTCGAGGGTCTGAGAAATGCCGGACGAAAAGTCAGGAGAACAGACTGTACCCTCGCCACCGTCGACCACAACATTCCGTAAGTCCAATGCTGAGTCAGGCCAAGCAAGGACCGACCTGACGGGCAGCACCACCCTCCGAAAGAACTTCAAGGACATCAACTCGTTCATCGCTGAGCCGGATTCGAGGCAGCAGGTGTCGGCGCTCGAGGAGAACGTCAAGGCCTTCGGGGTGACGTACTTCGGAATGAGCGACAAGCGACAAGGTGAGTCTGGCGAATGATCGCCGCGCTGTGTCAGACGCTGATCCCGTAGGTATCGTTCACATCATCGGCCCCGAGCAAGGCTTCACTCTGCCCGGAACGACGGTCGTTTGCGGTGACTCGCACACTTCCAGTGAGTTACCTCGGCCTTGTGGCCTATTCTCGGGCTGCCGGCCATCACGCAAACCATATACGGAAACACGCTGACCCGCAGCCCACGGTGCCTTTGGCGCCCTCGCTTTCGGTATCGGAACGTCTGAGGTCGAGCACGTCCTTGCCACGCAAACCCTTCCCCAGGCCAAGTCCAAGAACATGCGAGTCTCCGTCGAGGGAACCGTCTCCGAGGGAGTTACATCAAAAGACATCGTCCTCCACATCATCGGCCTGATCGGTACCGCCGGAGGCACGGGATGTGTCATCGAGTTCGCCGGCTCTGCCATCCGAGCCCTGAGCATGGAGGCCCGAATGTCCATCTGTAACATGTCGATCGAGGGAGGTGCTCGAGCGGGTATGATCGCTCCGGATGAGGTCACTTTCGAGTACCTCAAGGGGCGACCGCTCAGCCCGAGGGAGGGAGAGGAGTGGGACCGAGCCGAGGCTTATTGGCGAACGCTCAAGACGGACCCGGGAGCCAAGTACGACATTGAGGTTGAGATCAAGGCCGAGGACATCGTCCCCACCGTCACGTGGGGTACCTCGCCGGAGGACACCGTCCCCATCACTTCTACCGTCCCCGACCCCGCTAGCTTCCCCGAGGCCAAGCGAGGGAACGCCCAAAAGGCCCTCGACTACATGGGCCTCACCGCCGGCACGCCCATGGAGAAGGTCAAGATCGACAAGGCGTTCTTCGGGTCTTGCACGAACGGACGTATTGAGGACATGCGATCGGCAGCTCGGGTCATCCTTGCCTCGCAGAAGAACGGCGGCCCGTCCAAGGTCGCCGACGGTGTGTACGCCATGATCGTCCCAGGATCTGGTCTCGTCAAGGAGCAAGCGGAGGCCGAGGGACTCGATGTCCTCTTCAAGAAGGCCGGATTCGACTGGCGAGAAGCCGGTTGCTCCATGTGTCTGGGTATGAACCCGGACCAGCTCAAGCCGCAGGAGCGATGTGCCTCGACGTCGAACCGAAACTTCGAGGGTCGACAAGGTGCCGGTGGACGAACCCACCTCATGTCGCCGGCCATGGTCGCCGCAGCGGCGCTTACCGGCTACCTCACCGACGTGCGGACCATCATGGGCGCTGACATGTCGTCGGATGGAGGACTCAAGGTTACCTCGTACTACGACTACCTCACCCCCGTTGTTGCCCCGGCACCGCCCGTCGAGGCTACGGAGGTCGACCCGGAGAACCAGACGCCAGTGAAGCAGGCCGCTGCTGCCTCGTCGGCTGGCCTCCCCAAGTTCACCGTTCTCAGGGGTATCGCCGCGCCGTTCTGGGAGGCCAACATTGATACCGACAAGATCATCCCGAAACAGTTCCTCAAGACAATTGTGCGAACGGGTCTCGGCTCAGCCCTCTTCTGGCCAGCGCGATACAACGTCGAGACGAACGAGCTTCTGCCGGACTTTGTGCTCAACAAGGAGCCGTGGAACAAGTCCAGCCTGCTCGTGTGCAAGGGCGACAACTTTGGATGTGGATCTTCGCGAGAGCACGCTCCGTGGGCGCTCCTCGACTTCGGTATCCGTTGTATCATGGCCCCGTCGTTTGGTGACATCTTCCGAACCAAGTGAGTTGGGCAATGAGTTTTGGAGTGTCCTCGAGCTGACGTGCAGCTGCTTCAAGAACGGCATGCTTCCGCTTGTTCTCCCGCAGGCCGACCTCGACAACCTGTACGAGGATGCCAGCTCGGGCGCCGAGATCACGGTCGACCTGGAGGAGAACGTCGTGATCCGACCGGACGGCACGAAGATCCCCTTCCAGATCGACGAGTTCCGACGACACTGCCTCCTCAACGGCCTCGACGATATCGGACTCACCCTGCAAAAGCGGGATGCGATTGAGGCTTTCGAGGAGAGGCGAACGGCCGTGTGGCCGTGGCTTGACGGTGTCGGATACGCCAAGAAGGGACAAAAAGTTGTGGCTCTCCCGAAGCGGGAGGGCGCGAAGAAGATGGAGTGGTAAGCTTGGCCTCGAGGTCATGGCGGGTACCGGGTCGCAGGGTCGAGGCGGAGTAGCAGAGATCACTCTTGTAACATACGCTAGTTCTGATAGTAGAGCGCATGGACCACCATGACGAGCACTGGTTCACACTCGACGTAGACGCATGGTTCTGATGGCTGATGGGTGGATACATGAGTGGGCATATCTATACTAATCGTACATCCCCTTCTGTCCTGTATGACGACGGCGTCCGCGAACTGGGCAGCAACCCCAACGACGAGCTCTGCTCAGTCTCTCTCGCGTGCAATTTCGATATCTCGTCCGTGAGTGACCGCAAGTCGTCGTCCTCTTCCGATACCTCTATGCCGAGCAGGTGCTGTGCCCTGCGGACCAGGGGCGTGATGAACCGATGAGCGAGTTCCGGACCTTCGCGGATGAGGACCTGGAGTGAGCGCTGTGCGTACGCGGAGATAGAGATGGACTCACGATGACGACTTCGACGGCGATGAGCAGGATGATGATCACTTCCATGCGGTGACCGGATGCCTGAAGTCAGCTCGCTGCCGAGCGGTACGGCCAGGGAGGGCTCACCTCGGTCAGCAGAGCCCGCAGATTGCTCTGAATCTCCTGTGCGTAGTCGATCTTCCTGTTGAACGTCTCGATCCGCTCCTTGATCTCGAACTCGGTCGTGATGGAGTCAAAGTAGGCTGACGTCAGCGAGGTACAGGTCGCCAGAAAGCAAATCTCACCTTCCAGCTCTGGCTCCGACCAATAGATCTCGGGCGTATCTTCCAAACCTCCACCGCGCGTGTTGACGGCCATTCGTAGCGTCATCAACTCGCCCAGCTTCCTGATGACCTCTTTTCGACCCAACGGCTGATTGCCCGTTCGCTCGAGCTCCCTCGGCAACCGCGAGACCGCCTCGACGTGCTTATCAAGCCGGTCCTCCAATACCGACAGGCTCGAGCTCCGTGTCAGCGCAAGCGAGAGCGTATACCGCGCCAGCAGCGAGGCGAGGGACGACGTCTGAGGGAAAGAGTTGAGGTTGGGCGGTTCGCCGAGCAGGATCAGGTTACCCAGGATCGACGTTTGGGCGTTTGGGTCCACGACAAAGTCCATCTCTTCCACTTCGTGATCACGAGGATCGAGACGCCCGACCTCGACTGCCGAGCCTTTACGCCGAATGATATTGCGCAGGAAAGCCCGACCCTCCTCTTCGCTCATCCCCCACGTGACGAAACTGCCGCTGTTGAACACCCAGATCTCGCCGCGGTCGCCATACCCGAATCCCATGTTCGCGTCATCCTCCTCTTCGTAGTACTCCGACGACTCGTTGCTGTTGTTGTTCATCTGACGGACGTCAAGACCCCGTATGAGCCTCTCTGCGCCCCCGCGGCCTTTCCATGGCCCAATGACTATCGCCCGCTCGCGGTCGCCCTCGGGAACTTCTTCCCACCGCACACCCAGACCGCGCAGGGTGACGCCCAGGTTGACGAGGTTGTACTTGTCCGCCGTGGTGTGCGCCACGCACTGCAGCACGGGCCCACGGGTCACCGACGGCGCATTACGGAGCGGCTGAGAGGCGGCCTCGAGTCGACGTTTGGGCGGTTTGTGCTGTGGTTTCGGTTTGCGCTTTTTGTTATCGGCTTGCGCATTATGCGATGACGAGCCGTTACTGGCGAAGCGGAACGATGCGCTTGCGATGGGCAGCACCGCGGTGGGGACAGCTCGAGGGCGAGCGCACTGGACACAATGCGATGCTCCTATCCGGAGCAGGTTTGCGGATTGTCGGAACATGATGAGGTGAAGGTAATCCGACGCAGACGTCAGAAGTCGCTTTCCATCGCTGTAAGCCCATGCCGAGCACTCGTAGCTAACATTTGCAACGACGGTCCGTAATCGCGGTCATCGCCGCTTCCGAGTACCGGCTAACTCCGGCAACCTTTCGCGTCGCCCCCGCCGTGGGGTGTGCAATATATGAGAGCAGGCCTCACAACCCACCGAACATTCCCCTGTTACACAATCACAAGGCACAATGTCCACCTTGATAGCGCAGACGATACTTCACCCAAAGCTCTCGCAGACGCTTGCTCTGCTTGCAACCACACTCGGACGGGAGAAGGTGGGTCATATCAGTACGGGCTTCTTGCACCCCCTCGTCCGCCCGTGGTCCCGCCTGTGACCTTGAGGACTGCATTGACAGACAGGTCGCGCGTCTGCTGCAGTACCTCTCACGTCTCTTCGCATGGTACTTTGCCCGTCGTGGACATTTCATCACCGCCGACCGTTTCACCGGTCTGAAGGAGGGGCTGGCTGCAGGGCGCAAAGGTGAATTTGTTGAACTGAAGCCTGACAGCCCCGCTGATCAACTCAGTCATCCGAGCCATAAAGCCCGCCGAGTTCCTGCAGACAGCCGTCAAGCTCGCGGCGCGGCCCGTGTGAGCTGCTCGACCCCCGGAACCAGCTGTAAGCTGACGGAAGTTCCTCCAATGGCACCGCCGGCCAAGTCGCCAATATCTCGCAAATCGGCAAGCAAGTATGCATGGCGGGGTATTACACCTTTGAGATGATTGTTTGGCTGGGGACGAACCGCGTTCTGCGACTTGACAAAGAGTGAGTGATCGTGTCGTAATACCGCGCGGCACCGCGAAACGTCGGATACTTACGGCTCGCAGGCGGCTGATGCGTCTCAACCGCGTCACGTTCAAATTCTGGCTCATCGCCATCTCGCTGTCATTCGTCTCGACCGGCTCGTCGCTCGTCAAGCTTCGAGCGGACGGACGAAGGTTCGCGCTCTCAAACATCGTCGCGAAGAGGGAAGCGGGGGAGAAGACACCCGATGACAGGGTGAGGGAGGAGGAAGAGAGGAGAGAGAAGGGCCGCGCATTGTTGGCGTGAGTCGGGATGGCTACGGTGCGGTCGATCAGGGGCTGACGGTCAGACAACGACAGACTCTCCTGTCGCAGTTGATTATGGACTCGTGTGATATCTGGATTCCGGCTACCACACTGGGCTACACCAACTTGAATGACGGAGTCATCGGTATTCTTGGGTAGGTCGCGATGTCGCCATGAGCGCCCTGTGCTGACAGTGCAGCGCCTTGACCTCATACATGGCCATTCAGACGCAATGGCGAAAGCACGCTGCCGCCGGAAGGAAGCAGCTGTGAGCGGATCCTGACGCGTCGCGACAGACGCGCAAGGAGCAGGGGACGCCGATGAATATCCATGTATCACTTCGGATACTTGCTCAGATGCACTGTACATATGCCACGACGAACCAAGACAGTACATGACCTCAGGTGGTCTCCCCAGCAACAATCCTGCGCATAGGAACTTGCCTCCGAGACCTACCCACGAGCATTTTGGCTCCGAAATTGGCCCTTTGCAGTGTTTTCCTACAAATGATCAGCCGAGGCAGAAGCAGTTCAGCCTATTCGAGCGGAACAATCTGCACGAGCATGCTTCAGCCGCTCATCCAGCCCCTCTGGCGTACGTGCGGCCCTGTCGACTCGGTGACGCCACGACGCCGAACAGATTGTGCCCGAAGGCTTGGTACGGGTCTTGTAGGCGTGCTGTGGCCCTTGTTGTGCTTGGCGGATTTGGACTGACAGCCTACGACACGTTGATTCCGAAACCCTTGACGCGGTTCCGACGAACAAGCGAATTCAACCAACTTGCCTATTGCAGCCCTGGCTTGCCCCATTGGTGAATTAGCCTCCAGGTTCAACCTAGCCTTAAGCAATGTAAGCGATACTGAAGCATGGGCTTCGCGCGGCAGGGTTACAGGACCCTGTCAAACAGTGCGTCCGCACCACATGGCACTCATGGGCGCCCCCTGTCGTTCCACGGAGTCAGCCAACGTCAGATGCGCAACTCGGTGCCGACTCGGACACGAACCTTAGCCTCCTTCTGGACGCGTGGTTGGCGCCCTGCATGGAAGCAAGGAATCATGAATGGTTCAGGGACAGACAGACTCGGCACAAGCCTCGCTGTAGAGGGACAGCAGCGTGCCTTGCGTACCTGGTTGCACCAACAACCAGGAGGGACGGAAAGGACATGACGATCGCGCGAAGGAAAAGAATGACAAGGCGAGCGTCAGGAGCGCTTGTCTAGCCTTGGGCCATTCGACGGAGTTGCTTGTCATCTTCTACCTCGTCTTGGCTCTCGTCATCAAACGATACAGTGCCGATCCCACCGCTGGCCGCGGCCGCCAGATCTTTCGAAACTTCCGCTTTACAGCCCGAAGCGCGATCCGAGCGGCAACGCGTTCCGGAGGCTCGGGGGAGATCGTTTTCGAGCCCTCGACTGGTTGGTGAACGGCGACAAGCATGTCCACCGGGATGGATCCCGAGGCATACGAGGCCGCGCTGGCCTCGGTGCTGGGTCGGAACAAAGGGTTGAACCTGGGCCCATTCTTCCTAGGGTGAGTCGTCTGTGTCTCAAGACGACCCATGAAGCATTCTGCTTGAAGATCAGTCCCAAGTCGAGATGGCAGCGAGCTGACTGCGACAGATTCCTGATAGACATCGCCTTATGGGGCATCATGATCAATCAGTTCCTCCAGTGGAGGGCTCGGCGCCGGCGCGAGCGGGTGCTTGTCCGGATCGTAGTGGTGTGTCCTTGAGCAAATTGAGCACAGGAATGCTCGCTAACGTACAGTACTGGATCGTCTTTTTCAGCACCGTCATAAGCGCAACGTGCACCATCCCGATCACAGGCGGATCATGAAGCTGATGGAACAGAACGACCGCATGGATGTGGGAGGTGTTCATTGCGCATTTCGGGCTTTACGCGCCCCTGGCCACCTTGAAATGTAAGCACGAGTCCAGCTTGCGGAAGCTTTCTGGGAAGAACGGGCTGATCTTCCAGGGGTGGGATGGTACCCGATACTGAATGTGTTCATTTCGGTCCCTGCCCAAGTGAGTGTCCCCCCCGCGAACACCAATGGTCGTTGCTTAGCCTCAGGCATTCTATCTGGATCGAGTCTGGCGGTTGTCGAAGGCGAAGTGGATCCCGATTGCATTGGTACCGATCATGTAAGCCGATTGACATCAAGTCTGCCAGTGAGCAAAGGGACTTGACTGATGGCATCAGGCTTCTATCCGTTGCAGGTGCGACGGCCCAAAGAGTCAGATCATGGACGCTGGTGATCGAGGAGGCGTGGAGAATGCGCGACCTCTTCTACATCTGGGTGAGTCCCCTCGCGCTCCGACGATCGATGTGAGACGGCATGCTTAACACTAGATTGGATCGACGCTGGTCGTGGACGCGGCACTCACGGGAACTATCCTATACCATCTCCTGCACGCTCGATCCGGGGAGCCCATCTCTAATCGCTTCATCAACCGGCTCATCCGTTTGTCCATCGAGTCGCAGCTGCCATCGACACTGGTGTGAGTGCCCGACACATGGGCCCCATAATTCGGAGTATGAGATGTTGCAAAGACTGACATGCCAGTGCCATTGCCTTCATGATCCAGTATCCGGTCGCACCGTCGTCCCCCATCGGGCCCTTCTTTTGGTGAGGCGGGCTCACGCGATCATGCACTCAGCGCTGACAATAGCATCATGCACTCGAAGGTGTATGTGGTACCGCTCATGGCGGTCATCAACGCCCGTAGAGCCATCCGCCAAGAGCTGAACATGACGGCCGTGACGACGCAGCAGGACGGGCCGATGCAGGGGCCGCCGCCTGTGAGTTTCAGCTCCGCTTTCCTCCCAACACGGCTTCAGCACTCACGGAGGTGACCTGACATGGAACGGAAACCGCTACACTTGGCACCTCGAAGCTGATGAACAGAGGCATGCCGGGTCGCTCGACCGAGGGACTGCCAACAAGTTCAGTTTTCCTAATGGGCAACGCTCCGAGATGCCGCTGCCACCGTACCACTCGACGGTCTCGGCGCCTCGCTCCGGCGTCTGCTCCGAGACCGGGACGACGGGGTCTCTACGATGGGAAGAGCCGACTCAAGAGTCGGCTTCCGTCCAAAGATCCTCCTCGCCTGTATGACGAGGGATCGATTGGGATAGGATTAATGGGACTCGGAAGTTTTGGGAGATCGGCATCGGAGTCTGGTCGGCAGGTCTGCGCGCACTTTCGGGCGTCTCCGGGCCTTTGAAGACGTAGAACGAGTCAAGGACATGGTGTACAATACCAAGACTATAGTGTATGTACCATGAATCAAATTGAATCCTAGCACGCCCCGGATCGCCACGCCCCATGGCAACTCCGTTAGTGCTCATTGAGATCTCGACCGACGCTTGTATTATGACATTCCCCGCTGACGTCTTCCCAAGGCTAAGGCACTCACTCCGCCTTCAATGATCGTCGCGTTGAACATGCCACAACATCCTGCGCTTGGCGCACCACCCAGTTAACAGGGGCCTTCGGGAGACGTTCAGCCGGGAATCGGGGGAAGAAGGAGCCAGAAAGGGCTATAGGCTCGTGATCTGGAGCCATTCGGACCCCCCTCACCCGTCCGAGACATCTGCCGATATAGTGCTTATTCCGTTCGGCACAAGCAGAGGGATCTCGATTCTCAAGGCTCGCTTCAACGGAACCTTATGCGGAAGCATCTCAGACATGCACACGGTCTATATATGCTGTGCGGGCGGTCCAGTGTCTGCCTTTGCACCTACCTGGCGCTGTCAGTGCCCCACTCGGCTTGGCCGAAGAGCGTGAGCCGGCAGGCACCAAGGGCTTGCTTTGCCAGGTACGAGTGACAGAGGATCTCTTGAGAGAGTACCAGGGGCATGATGAACCGTACCGCACTTCAGGAAGACATGGCGGCGACGAAGCAAGCGAGATTGGGCGCAATTCTGCTGGGGTAAGCACCGCAACCCAAGATTGAAGCGCCACAGGCTGAACACCAGCTTCGCTGCCGACGCCATACTCTGGGGTGTCATGCTACAGCAATTCATCATCTGGGCGGTCCGGAAACGACAGGATTGGGCTTTCGTCAAGACCGTAGTCGTGAGCTTCCCGAACGTGGCGCCGGCATAGTTCCCCGAGCGATGCTGAGGTGGCAGTACTGGCTTGTGTTTATGGGAACCGTGACGACTGGCGTGTGAGCTGTCTCTCCCGTGTAGGAATCATGAGCTGATGCGACAGAGCGTTCGCTTGGATGTTCAACGTATTTGTCATCGGATTCGGCGACTTTCTCGGAGGCTTCGCCAGGATAAGCTGCGAGTTACCCCTAGCACTAAACAGCGATGAGCGATGGCTGAGCAGCAGGGCTGAGCTGGTATCCCGTACTCGATATCCTAACCATCGTGCCTACGCAGGTAAGTCACGTCTCAAGCCCGCCTTCCCGCCCTCGCCCGCGGGCGAACGAGCACGAGCAGTATCCGAAGAAAGTCGAATACTGCACTGACCTGAAGGTATTCTACCTTGATCGCGCTTGGAGGCTATCCAAATCCCACTGGGTGCCTATATTGCTGATCCCGATCATGTGAGTGAGGTTGTCACCGACGCTGAGACCAGGCTAGCAGCAATCGGAGGAGCAATCGCAACCAAGGTGATAGCAGGCTGGATCAACGTCACGCAGATCCGAAAGCTCCGCGTCGTGTTCTATCTTCGTGTCAGTGCAGGATCGCTCTTCGAACGACGGAAATCCTGACCATATGCAGAGCGTCTCAACGGTCGGGGTAGACCTTGGTCTGGCAGGTACGATTCTCTGGTGCCTATACCGCGCGCGGTCGGCAGAGACCTACGATAACGCGCTCATCATGCGCTTGATCAGGTGCGGCGACGGAACCAGCGCCACAGGCGCAGAGCGCTAAGCCGCAGACTATCGGTCGAGTCGCAGCTGCCTGGTACCATCATGTACGTGACTTTTCCTCCCCGATGCTTCTGCCATGGACACCATTGAGCGCCAGCGAGCTCATATTGACCATCCAATTCGCCTCGTCCGCGAGAGCTCCCACTGTGCCCTTTTACGTGTGAGCACGCGTTTTCCGCCTCCCACCTCCCCTGCCCCGGCGTCTTGCCTTCGCCTCCAGCAAGGCTTTCTGGAGACGTGCCTCACTGCAGCATCATGCACGCCAAGGTCTACGTTGTGACTCTCCTCGCGCTGCTCAACAGCAGACGCGCAATACGGCGGGACCTGAACCTGACGGCCGCGATCGAAACATGCGAACTCTACCAACTCCGGCGCCCGAGCGTGAGCCTCAATCGGACACAGGCGATACCATGCAAGCTTACTCCCAGGACCCCATCCAGACCCTAGACTCGGCTGCTAAAGACATAACGATCCAGCATGCGCCGCTTGAGCCGGCTCATCTGCCGCATCACACCACTCTCCGCTTCGCCGAGGTCTGATCCGGACTGCCACTTAGCCCATAGCCCACAACACCAAAGAATCATGTTGTATAATGATAAACATAAGATGACTGGATCGATGCATACCTAATAGGTGTCGAACAGGGAGGAGGCTCGTCATAGGTGACTTGGTATACCAGGACGTTGCCTGCGGCGCGAGAGCACGATGATGCAAAGGAGCCATGCTCGTGGTTGAAAAAGGGCTACCAGCCAGGACCGGTAAGAGAAGTCTGCCGACGACCACAGTCCACTTGCGCACAGTGCCGGTCAACTCACCTTTGTGACTTCACCATCGCAAACGCAGACCCATCACCTGATCTCAATAGCAGGTACATCCAACATGTTCGGTCGCCTCGCACGTTTTGCAGTGGACCTCATCGCCATCTCGACGATCATAGCGGGCGTCAGGCGGTCCACAGGCTTCGCGTGAGTAACGAATCTATCCCGTATTTTGATAGCCCTTGAACCCCTCCCCGTCACCGTACCTCCAATCATCCACGTCACCACATTGTGCACGCAGATTGTCCCATTGAGACAGCCCTGCACTGGGCTTCCGGGCAATAAAGGCGTTGCGTCTGACGTCAGGCCGCACACCAACAAGATCAAGGACGCGAGCATCCGCTCTTTCTTCGACCGCTACTTCTCACTGGGCGAGACGGTCTTTTCGATGATATGCGGCTACGCCGTCAGCTCGGAATACTTCAAGCGGACGATCGAGTAGGCAGAGAGGCCGCGTCAAGCTCCATGCCTTTGAGGGGGATATGAGAGCATGAGGCGGAATGAGGCCGTGGATGCCTGCGTTCGTCCGCAGTGGGATGCTTGATTCGAGGGGCTGTACAGATGCGGAGGAGGCACAACCCGGAGCATGGGGAACGAAAAGAGGTGGCGAGATGCTGGAAGTACCGCCCGTATCGTGCGAAGGGTACGCCGGGAAAAGCTGGAGGGAAAGCGAGGAGGCGGGTGCGTATCGTTGCGCAGTTGCGAGTGGGCTGTAGAATCGCGGGAGCCGCGATGTACTGGCGAGGAGATGTCGGAACCGATAGCAACCAGTTGTATATACCGTATGTGGTCCCATATATTCGAGTGCATCGTGTCTATTCTGCGCGACGCCGATTTCCCGTATCGCAAATACAACAACAGCGGACCCAGGCCCGTACTCGCGCTCACTCGGCTTCCTCCCATCCCTCGCTTTCCGTCTCCATGCGGCTGGTCTCGCCCGTGACACTAGTCGCCGCCTCACTCTCCGGCACATTGGGCATCCCCGCCCAGCTTCTGATCTGCGTCGGCGCTGTGGTTTCGGACTTTCCGTCAGTTCGTGAAGACGCTGAGGTTATGCTGGCTCACCCCTCCGATCGTTGACTCGCGCTTTCTCCCCTCCGGCATTCTCTGTAGACCACCGCTGCCCAGAGCGCTGGACTCGACTTCTTCCCACTCTCGGCGCCGCCGCGTCGCTTCGCGCCGCTCCTCTCTGTCTCTCGCCTCGAATGTGCTTCGTCGTTTCTCCTCGAGCAGCGTCTGCTCCATGACTTCCCCGTCGACTGTACCGCTCACGGCAGACTTGGTCTTCGACGACGAGGCTTTCTTGACCGTCTTGGGGAAGAGGTAGGAGATGAGGGCGAAGACGACCGTTGCGGAGCCGAGTGTCAGTGCGAGTGACAGTGGAGGGAGGATGAGCAGAGGCGGAAGCGGATGTGTGGATAGCAGCCATCTGCGATCTCAGTTTTTCATCTGCCGGGCTATAGACATGAAGCTGACCTGATACCGGTTGGGCGGGGCACAAAGCGGACGATCACCCATCCCGTCGTCTTGACTTCCTTCGCATGGTAGTTCTGGTTCACCTCGCCATTTTCGTTGAACGCATCTTCGCGGCCTTTCCATAAGCTATACGATGCGGTGCAGCTAGCTCACCGATGGAAACAAACGCCGATCCCACTTCTGCGTCTCCGCCGCGCAGAGGCTTGATGATCACGCCCTCCATGAGCTCCTTCATAAGCGGCACGATATCGTTGCCTCTAGCAGGAACACTGTAGGTCCTCTTCCGCCTACTTGAATGCCTTGGCCGTGCTTGTTTGTCGTATCCGAGCAGACGGGACGGGCAGAACGAGCGGAATGGCCAGGGAAGGATACAGGGCGGTAGCAAATGCAGGGGCAAGGTCGGGATAGGGACGAAACCGAGTTGGAGAGGCGGAGGTAGGAGGCTCTAATTGTCAGCTGGGAATCGTTTTATATGCCGCGTAACCGACCGGCTGTGAAGCTCCCAGCACTACCAGATTCGGATCCCTCGCTGAGCGGAGTTGCAGCGACAGCATGAAGTTGCCTGCTTGTCAGCTCGTGCGATATTACGGAGGTCAAAGACAGCTGACCCATCTCTTCGTTCCCCCTCGATGGACGAACAAGCTCCATCTCCACCTGGATATCATATCGCAGATCCTCCTGGAACCGCTCGAGAGGCAGCGGTATGTTCACATGTGGCGTCCTGTGCGTCTTCGACCTAACGTCAGCTCGGGCGTCCTCTCGCACTGATGAGCTGACCCATAGAAGAGCCAACCCTCGACTTCGATCGGTGCGCCCGTGCCCCAAGAATACCACCACGCCCCGACTGCCAACATCGAGAACAGCCCGGAGCCGAGCGTAAGAAGGCCCAGCACGGACAGCTTGATGGCCAGCGAGATGGTCACAGGCGAAGTCAGCGCTGTGTGGATCCATCCTAGAGGTACGGTGATCCTGCCGTCAGAAGACTACAACATATGGACAGAGGAGGACCCAGCTCACGGGGAAAGGGCGAGTCGGATGAGTTTATGGAGAAATGCGACGAAATCGTCGTTTGTTTTCTTCGTCACTGTACGCCATTGTCGGGGCTGACCACTGGGTATGAGCGAAGGATCGACCTGTCTTGCTCGCAAATATGGTTCCAGAGAGTCGGTGGGTACTGTGGTCATGCTGTCGACTTGTACGAAGGTGAAAAGTACGGCACGAAGAAGTGAAGAACAGAACGTGGACAGATGACGTCCGGGTATTTTGCCGCTCACCGCCGAGTGGCGACGCGTCATGTCGTGGCATGTGGGAAGGCCTTGCTGACAGCTGACAGACTGCGCAGTGTTGCTATCCGCGAGGATGCATACCATCATGTGGAACGCGCCGCGACTGACTGCCGATCCTCTATGCAAATTCGTCCACCGCGAGCTCTTTGATCATGCATAGGCCGTCAGTGACAGACCGGATCTCTTCGCGATACAGTCAGGACGGCGAAGCGTGCCTGAAATGACGTCGACATCGCGAGCGCCGAGAGAATTAGAAGCAAGCTGCTCGTCAATCACACCTACAATCCCAGACTCACAAAGTACACACACACTCGTACCATCCAAGTTCTAACGACAATCAGGACGTGTCGCGCAGGATCAACATGTCATACACCCCCCTCACCGATTCGTCCGAGTCATCGCCTGTTCCGCAACACGCAAAGGTCACCGTCCTCCCCCCCGCCGACGGGATCCCGACTGATCATCATGGCCCATCACAACGCGGCGTAGCTCTGCCGGACGGATCGAAGCCCACGTATTTCCGGAATCCTTGGAAATCGTGGCGCCAGCCTAGTCTCAGCGACGCATGGACCGCGTACCAGAAAGGAGCAGCCATCGCTCTGCCCCTTCACCGCACGGCGCGGAGCATCCGGCGAGCGGTTGAACAGGAGTACGATTCGGACGACGAGTTTGGCCATCCGGATTTCGAGACAGAGAGGGGGGAGGGCAAGGATCCGCGAGGGCCCGATGGAGCAATGCACGAGACGCGGTTTACATCAATCCTTGGTAGGGTGTATGTCCGCCCCGAGTTCTCCCTGGTACATGAAGACGATGAGGAGAGCGACTGGAGGGACCCGCCTCTCGAGGTTGTCAGTCCGCGATGGGAGGATCGGGACGAGGTCGATGTGACGTGGCTTGGACATGCCGGCGTCCTGGTCCGGGTGCCGTGGAAGGAGGTCGATGGAAAGAAGAGGGCTGGCGGATGTGCCGTGCTGTTCGATCCAATCTTCTCGTATCGCTGCTCGCCGAGCCAATACGTCGGCCCCGCGCGATATCTCGATCCGCCATGTACTGTTGCGGAGCTCCCGCCGATTCATGTGTGCTGTATCTCGCATGACCATTGTGAGTTCTGGCTTGGCCGGGCTCGGGGAGAGCTTCTCGTCGCTGACGCCCAGACGACCATCTAGATTACTACACCATCATCGACCTCTGGAAGCACCACGCCTCGACCATACATTTCTTCGTCCCGCTCGGTCTTGCTCAATGGTTCACTGCGTCCGGTATCCCGGAAGACCGGGTGACCGAGCTGGACTGGTGGCACGAGACCATCCTGTCATTCCCTGTTTCATCGTCGTCTCCCTCGCCAGAAGCCTCGCAATATCCCCCCAAGCAAGCCGGAGATGTCGACGGCAAGGCGGCGCTGAAGTTCAAGCTGGTGTGCACACCGGCGCAGCACAGGTCAGGAAGAGGTATCCGGGACCATATGACGACGCTGTGGGGTAGCTGGGCGTTCGGAGTGATTGAAACGGAGGACGAGCAGGTTGCCGAACAAAGGGGTATGAAGGGCTGGAAGGGGTTCAAATTGTGGTTCGGCGGGTGCGTCATGCTTCACCGTTTGCATCGGAGCGAACGCTGATCGCAGTGATACCGGATACCGATATGCCACGGCGCCCGAGGAAGACGAAGAGGCCATATGTCCCGCTTTCGAGCGTGAGTCGCCGTAGTTCTCGTCCGTCTCCAGAGGCGTGTGTCGCTGACGATGCAGAGATTGGCGAGCTGTACGGGCCCGTCTCATTCGCCCTACTTCCGCTCTCGACCGGCTCGTCCCTGCCATTCTTGCGGACCATCCTCTCCATCTCGCTCGATCAATATACGATGACCTCGTCGCAACACTGCTCGCCTGGCGACGCCCTCGAGCTGCATAGGATCATGAAAAGCGCGCGCACGCTCGGCATACATTGGGGTACCTTCTGTGACAGCCACGAGACGAGAGGCACCCGTATCGAATTCGGCAGAGAACGAAGGAAGCGGGGCGTCAGTGGTGCGTGGAGCGGAGGTGAGGCTGAGAAAGGGCGGTTCGTCATTGCGAATATCGGCGAGACGCTTGTTATACCCAAGTGAGCTGCTGGGTCCCGGCCTGAGCACACAATTTGGACATATCTAGCCAGTGCTCTCACGGATGCCATGCACACACGAGGGTGATTACTATTGATGCAAAATTGTGATCGAACTGTGAACAACATGGGGCTGATTATGCGATCTCGTTCGGATGGTTCCGTCTCGTTGCGCCGTCCACACCTTCCTCGCTCCAAGCAACCTCGCCGCGGACCCCTCTCAATGCACGTGCCGTCCCTCGTGAGAGCGATAAGGCCGCCTACTTCCCCTTCAACCTCTCCCTCTTCGCCTTCTCCTTGGCCATCTTCCTCGCCTTCTCCTCCTCTTCGGCCAGCCTGTCTTCTCGTCTTGCAATCGCCGCCGCTCTCCTATCCTCTTCTTCAACATCATCCAGTCCAGCCTCCATATCGCTGTCATCGTCGCTATACTCGTCATACCGCCTCGGCGCGGCGCCCGGTCTCCTGAACATCGCTTGGATCTGCGCCGAAACCGACGCGCGCTCCATCATCTCACGGTCATCGTCATCCCTGCGCCTTTTGCGCGGTCGGTCCGACTCGTACGATGATGTGGATGCTTCCGACGGCGAGCGTTGGCGTCGGGGTGCGGCAATAGCAGCAGCGGTGGGAGCGGGTCGAGCGGACGACGGGAGCGGCGGAGGCTTCGGCTTCGGCTTACGCGCAGGCGTCGGCGGAGTCGAGGATCCGTTCTTCGACGCCGAGAATTCCGGTTCCTTTACTTTCTTCGCCGCCCGTATATCCCGTTGAATCTCGTCAATGGACCGCTTGTCCCTCGTATTCCGGTCGGGACACAGCTTACGCATGGGTTCAGCTTTGAACCCCGCCTTGATCTGTCCCTTGATCCCGCCTGCTGAGCCATTCTTGCCGTTCGAGACTCCTGCACCTAGCTTTGGCCTGGCATGACCGTGCGCAGGTGCCCGCCAAGAAGCTTCCTCTCGGGCCGCCAACACGCCAGGCGCCGGCCCGAGTTTCGCTTCGACCATATCCCTGATCGAGAAGATGCTCGCGTCCTTCTCGCTTTTCCTCGCGGCGATCGCAAAGGACCGCTTTGCCTTGTCTTTGCGCGACATGTTCACGGGCGAGGTCTCGCGCTTGCGGTTGGATGCGCCTGATCCGCTTCCTGGAGGTTTCGACTCGCTCGGCTTAGACGGGCCTGCTCGAGGCTGGGAAGAAGTACTATTCGTCTTTTTGACCGTCTGCGCGGGCTGTCGCATGAGGTTCAAAGCATTATTTGTGAGAGACTCGGCTCACCTTGACTGTGGTAGTCGATACGACAGGCCGCTCATCCTCCGCAAAGGGATTCCAATCCTCGTTGCCGTTCGTAGCATCTTTGGCCTTGTTCAAAGCCGCATTCGCCCGCTGGAGTTCCAATCGTCTGGCTTCCTTGGCAGCCGCGTCCCGCTGTCGAGCTTTCTTATAATCAGTCACGGCCCGAACAGGCAGTGATCGGCGAGCGTTCGCCTAGCCGCGCTCACCTCCGCTTCGTCCTTGAGCCGCTGCCGCTCTTTCTGCTGCTTCTCCTCGAGCTCCCGTTTCAGCCGCGCCTCTTTTTTGCGTTGATTCTCAAGGGCTATGGCTTTACGCTCGGCATACTAGCAGTCAGCTGGCAGTCGTAAGCAAATGCTCATGAGCTCACCTCAGACATGGTGTGGAATGTGCCGTATGTGACTGGTCGGACAAGGTACAAGATTCGTAGCGCAGTGGCGGACTGATACGCTCAGCCCGCCTTTGTCTATCGATTGACTACCATACACGGGGAGCCCAAGGTGTCAGGAGATTCTGGGGGTGAAGAAGAAGGGGATGATGATTGCGGGATGTATGAGGCAATGCACACCAAAAGACATGAAAGGACAGCAGCGTAACCGGTTCAGGCCCGGGTGGCGAATGCACGGTTAGGCTCCAGAGCGCGCCTGTGCGCCTGTTTAGGAGGGCTTCGCGCCTATGAGGGTGAACGCTGACGTTGGGCTTCTGTGGCTTTCGCGTCGTTGCCTTGGACTATCTTACTCCCGCAACACTGCTTCCATACACCTACACTCATCAAGCACAACTTGGCTACGAACAGACAACCCAGATTTACATATCTTTGCATTTAGATAGAGCCCCGACAGCGATCGAGTCGCTCTGAACAACATGGACCCAAACCTGATGCGACTCCTGCAAGGGCAGGGACGAGGTGGAGGAGGGGGACGATCAAGAGGTCCCCAGGGCGAGACGATAATAGCGGACAAGTGAGCTCGATCGACCTGGCTTGTCTAGGCCTGAGCTGACGGCGTAGCGGTGAAACCGTTCACATCTCCTCACTTGCGCTCCTCAAGGTTGGTCCAGCTTCCCTTCGGGCGACCGTCATAAGCGGCTGCGACGCTGACGATCAGATGCTGAAGCACGGACGGGCAGGTGTGCCGATGGAGGTCATGGGTCTCATGCTTGGAGAGTTTGTCGATGACTACACGGTGCGTCAGCTAGGGACTGCCTATCCCAGGTCTGGTTAGCTGATCGAGCAGATCTCATGTGTGGACGTCTTTGCGATGCCGCAGAGCGGTACCACCGTCACTGTCGAGTCGGTCGACCATGTTTTCCAGACGAAGATGCTGGACATGCTGAAGCAGACCGGACGGTGAGTGTTCCGGGTCTCCTCGTCAGCGGCGAGCTAATGAGCAGACCAGAAATGGTGGTGGGGTGGTACCACTCGCATCCGGGATTCGGCTGTTGGCTCTCCAGTGTCGACGTGAACACCCAGCAGGTGCGTCGTCGTAGAACATCAAGGTGACCTAGCTGACGAGCAGTCCTTTGAGCAGCTCCACCCAAGAGCTGTCGCCGTCGTCATCGACCCGATCCAATCCGTCCGAGGCAAAGTGGTCATTGACGCTTTCCGGTCGATCGATCCTCAGTCCCTTATGGCTGGCCAGGAGTCGCGTCAAACAACTAGCAACATCGGTCACCTGAACAAGCCATCCATCCAGGCCCTCATTCACGGTCTGAACAGGCATTACTACAGTACGCTCATTCCCTGCTGTCACGGCCGTGCTGACACGCAGGTCTGGCGATTGATTACCGCAAGACAGAGGCGGAGCAGGGCATGCTGCTGAATCTGCACAAGCGCGGATGGACAGAAGGACTCAAGTTGAAGGACTTTGAGGAGGCGGGAGAGTGCAACGTCAAGGCGGTCGAGGTGAGCTCGTTGGCGATTGTCCGAAACAACCGCTGACGGCTAGCAAATGCTCAAGCTCGCGCAGGCGTACTCTAAATCGGTCCAGGAGGAGTCGACGTTGACGGCTGAGCAGCTCAAGACGAGGCATGTGGGTAAGCTCGACCCGAAGCGACATCTGGAAGAGGCCGTGGAGAAGGCAATGGGGGACCAGGTGGTGCAGAACCTGCCGATGGGTATCCTCGCAGAGCTGTAGATGGGGGTGCTTTACGACAATACAAGACCGCACAATATGCATTGTAACGAGAGTCAACAGCGTGAAGGCCGCCAGGGCGCATTGCGGCTAGCGAGGGCGAACTGTGGATGCTACCGAGTGCCAGACAAGGACACCAGCGAATGTGCATGGGGACCAGGTGCATACAACAGAGGAGAGAGACCGTCTATACAATCAAAGGACCATCCATGCCGCCTACTTGCGTCCGCAATGCAAGCCAGCGCCGCAGAATTGAGCGATCAACAGATACAGGATCAGCTACTCGTCAGCTTGAAATCTTCCCCCCACGTTGTCAAACTGACCAGACCGACCACGCCCGTCAAGGTCATGATTCGCACATTCCTCCACCATTGCTGCCTGCGCACCGACCTTGCGCCCCGTCGGAAGGCGTACGCCTGCCCGGCCAGCGTGTCCGTCTTGTCCACGAGCAGGTCCAGGCGTTCTCCCCGCTGCAGGATCGAGTCGATATTCTGAACCATGATGTCTTTGCTGCGAGTCAGCGGGAGGTCGAAAGGGACTGAAAGGAAAGGCCTGCCGCAAGTGCGAGCCGGGACAAGTGAGACAGAGCGAGAGGGGACGAACACGTTGTCAAGATCTGAGCGGGCTTGTTTGAGGGGATCAGCGGGTGGGGCGGTAGTGTATTGGTGCATGAGCTGCGCATCAGCCTTGGCAAGCGGATGGGCAGGTATGGACCGACCTTGGCCAGCTCCGGTTCGAACTCCTCGAGCGAATGGCTTCCCGCGGCGACGATCTCGTCGGAAGCGTATATCGACGTAAACTGGTATCAGCGAGTGATCGGTCGATGGTGCATGAAGCAGAAAGCCGAGCGGGCGACGCTCACCCTCTGCTCGACCTCTGACAGGAACGCGAACGGCATCCTCCTCCCGACCGAGTCATCCGCCATGACCAGGTAGATCACCCCATCAGACGAGACGTAATGGATTAGTCGATCTTGCCAGACGTCTATACGTCAAATCCGCGCCTAAAAGAAAGCGAGGCTGGCAGCTCACAGGTCAGCTTCGAGTTGTTTGGCGGGATCTTCGACAGGATGGTGATTTGGGCGGCTGCAATCAGCTCCGTCCGGCGAGGAGAGGACTCGAGGATGTGAGCGCGGGCACCGTGCTCAGTGGCGGTGTTTGCGGGGAGACGTACCGGGCTTGAGCTCCGCTTTGCCGGTAGCATGCTCGGCGAGCACGGTCGAGCCTCGTGCGACCAGGGCGTGGATGAGCGACATGGTCCGAGTTGTCGTGAATGTTGAGGCTGTGATGCAGAAAGCGACGAAGCGCCATACTGCGATAGCGTCATGGGCAGTTATGGACAAGAGACTGATACCAAGCTAGATCCATGTTTCAGTCTCACTTTGATCACGTGATCCGCCCTGAGGGGCAGAGAGATCCTGACGCAGTGGGTGGCGCACCTGGTCGGGTGTCGTTTTCAATCGTCCCAGTGCTTGCCGACTAGAGGAGACACCGCTCGTGCATGCCCGACGTAGCATGTCTAGCTTCGAAGAATTCAACAGGGCATATCAGACGACGCCACTCGCCTCGAAAGTAGAGATGCATCACGCTAGGAGAGGCCATCCACGCTGGGCTATTTTTGATCAGACACTGCTTCGCCCGAAGGAGGTGACTGATTAGGCGTCACACTCGATCCCCCTTATCGCACACGATCCCGGCGTCTTCCCTCCTGACCTGCCATCGTTACCAGAACCACCACCACGAAGCTGTCGGAAACGTTCGTCGCGGTGCTGTGGTATCTCGGGGTTGCCGGAGCCGCGACAACACCCGCGGAGTAAGGACCCACCACGCCCACAGGTCTGATATCGACCGAGCTCATCTTGTTGGTCGGGATCCTCTCCCGGTGCCTGCCGGAACCCATAGACGTGAATTGACCAATGGAGAGAGGATCCGCCCCTCATTATGACTCGGTATGGAGCAATGCGGATCGCCACAGGGGAACGCCACTCGACAAGCCCTAGTGTCCGTTCAAGCCGATTGAGACTCTTCCCAGGGGATGTTCGTCGTCTGAGGATCGAACTGATCGTAGTGCAGCGGAGAGCGCTTGCTGCGTCCTCTGAGGTCATCGCTGGTTCTGAGACACACTACCACAAGGGCTGCAACGCAGGCGGCGACCGTAAGTGCACTACCCGCCCAACGCCTTGCCTCGCTCAGGGCTTCCCTCTTCGGAGACGCGACCTTGCCCCAGTCTCCCCTTAGCTAATACCAGCCGTCCACCAATCATATGGAGTCTTCTGCACCGTGGAAGAGATGAGGCAGATCTGCGAATTACCAGGCCGAGGCGACCGGTGGAACCGGGATCTTTGCGATATGGCCCGATGGCGGGGCATGCTGCGCTGGCATCTTTTCGCCCATGAGAACCCGGTCTCCTGCGACGATAGCAGTGCCATCGTTGACGGTCAAAGAGCGTCGCGGAAATAGTTCGCCTGACACGGATGTTCGCTGACTCGAGGCGGGGCGGCCCGTAGGATTGCTCTTAGTAGCTGGCAGCTTCAGTAGAGCGGGCAGAATGACCTAAAGTGGTGCGCCACATTGCCCACCCTCTTGCCAGGTTCAGCCTTCAGGTGTGCCGCAGGTGCGCGGATCGCACGAGTAGCATGTTTTTCACCGCGACGAGTACAACTTTCAGAAGTTCCAAACCGGTGAGCTGGGAACACCCGCCCCTAACGGGGCGCACCCGTCTACCCTAGCCACCAACAATGACCGAGGTGTCAGCTTAACCGACATGGCCGTCTGGTCTGGCCACAGGTTTCGCTGTGCTCTGCGCCTACCGGATTAGTGACGCCCCGTGGAGCGGTATATCAATTTCTGTACCGAGCGCTTGTCGCTAAGGAAGGTTTCATGAGCAGTATAGCCGAGCTGGTCTTTACCAATCAAGCGAACAAACACTGGCATGTGTGTCCGTCCGACGGTATGTCACCGTAAATCCGCCCTCGACCAAACATCCATCATGCTTACACTCCGTGTGCTTAGCACCACGCTAGCGGACAACTCTAAGTGGCGGATGCAAACAAGGGGGCTTCTAGAACACCCGGAAATTGACAAGGGTGCCTGACACGTCCCAGGCACCGGCCCTTCCGTCGGTACATGTATCCGCAGACCTGCGCCCCGAAGCCAGTGTGCAGGAATTTCTTAAGACAGGATCATACTTATAAGATTCAAAGCCTCCGGCTTGCATGTCTCATATATGTTTCCGAAGCCTTGGAAAAAAGCCCTACTGACGCTTCATGTTTGATAGCTCGACGCGCACCTTGAAGTCGAAAAACATCCTCTGGGCGGGCTCACTCAGGAGCGAACTGACGCCGACGCCCTGCCACGGAACAGCATGGCGGTCCGATGCCAACACTTCAAGGAACATGGGAAAGGAGTTGAACCTGTATCGCGCAAAGGTATAGTTGTTCGGGTCCCGCTGGACAGATTGGAGCAGTGAGCGGTCGAGGAACGAGGCTGGGCTCGGCGGCGTCGACGGCGTTCGCAAGACCGTGTTGTTTACGCTTGGAAAACGTATTTATGCAAGCACCTCTGGGTCAGTGGGACAGACATCGCCCCTCGACTCTCAACACCCACACTCGATCTTTCGCCCACCCACCCAGCGCTCGACCGTCTTCACATTTCCGCGACCACCATCACTATGAAGTTGTCCATCATCATTGCCGCCGCATGCTTGTGGGCTGGGCTGGCGGGAGCTGCTCCTACCCGTACCGGGCAGGCGCTCACGCCTGTCGGGCTGCTGTCCACCGAGGTCACTCCATGGCTGGGGTCGGTGAAGCTCACAGGAGTCTCTCCCAAGCGAAAGGACATGACCAACGCCGAAAGGATTAAGCGGTGAGTTTCCCACACACCGTATGACGCTTTACGCCACGATCTTCAGGATGAAAGCGCGTGCTGACGGCTACAGAGGTCTGCCAATCGACAAGCCCAAGCGACTGTTCAAGCCGAGTAAGTCCCCACTCGCGAGTCCGTGGCAAATTGGAATACTTACAAAAGTGCAACCGCGAGCCGTTGCCGCTCCTTCTGCTGTCGTCGCCGGCTCAGCCACATTCTATCTCAGGGGATGCAACAGAGGAGGTGACGGTGAGTGAGACTTTGCAACATCATAACCGCGTTCGCCTGTCCCGGTTCAAGCTGATGCAAGGCTACTCGAGCTCCATTCCTGTCTCAGGCTCCTTGCAAGAGATGACGGAACAATGTGCAGCCTATCAGGCGGGAATCACGGGCGGCAATGGCGTATTCGCTATCTGGCCCGGAGGAAACACGTGCTACGCCGACATCACCTTCCCCCCTAACCAACCGGCCGATTGCGACTCTGCGGGAGCAATCATTGCCGACTATAGTCAATAGACACCTAGGGCAAAGCCCATACGATTCGCGGGCCAGGGCATCGAGAGATGGGCGATTCAACTTTGCGAGTCGATCGCACATACCCGCTTCGGTCTCGTCATTTTTTGTACAAGTTGCTTCTGGGTTTATAGATTTCTCGCAGCGCACCACTGCATGGACAATATTTTTTTTTGGCATGTTAGACCCGATTAGAGTCCTTATTCCTAGCACGTTTTTGACCACGAGCCATGCTGACGTTTACAAGTGACTTGCTCGGGAGTGGGCGACAAACTTGTGTGCATCTCATGCCTCTGCAATGCTCTGAAGACTGCCACGTCCCTGCACAGTAAACAGACTTCAACTCACCTGTTAGTACTGCACTCGGCTTTCGAGTGCCGAGGGTTGGCTCGAGGTGGGAAGGAGGATCACGAAGAGGGAAGTCGGAGCGGCAGATAAGCGACGTACAGCGCGCCGCTCTGGTACTTCGTCCTGACCCTCACCCCAGCCGTCACGGCGCTTCCTTCGGCGCCGATGGCGGCTGCCTTTCGCCTCCTGGAAGTCCGCATTTTACACTCCGCTTTCTCGCCCAGGGAGGTTGTAGTCACCACATATGAGAGACGAGGCGCCTCTTTGGCCACGAGAGACCAAGAGCGTTGTTCTGGGCGATGACGTAACGTATGTTTCAGCTGGCTGGGCGCTTGCACTCGCTGTCGACCATACTACTCGCTCACAAATTCCCTCATCCGCGCGTCACGCCAGATGGAAAACGATTCTGGCCCTCCATACACTAAGACGCACGGCGACACCTGAGTCTTGGAAGTACACGCGCAAAGCACGCGGACCCGATATCAGGTGACTTGGGAAGTACGGGAGCAATCGTCGTAGAACCAATGGTCCTCGGGTACCTTGTGAAGTTTGGTGTTCTTTGGACGAAAGGCGATCGAAAAGCGCCGATGTTAGAGGTCCGAACGAAGTGCCTCCAGCACGAACGAGAGCATCCTGAAGCACTGCAATGGAAATGCTGGCGTCGTCGGTTGATCCAGGAACATGGGGTCTGATACCGGATCGGGGGCGGTGCGGGAACCTGTCCAGGGGAAAAGGGAATCGTGGCAAGGGCGATCCCAACCAGGCAAACCGATCGCATCGGACGACAGCGACGGTATCCGCGCGGACTTCCACGCAGCCTCCCTTCCATGAGATCTCGGTCGTGTCTCGGGACAGCACCATACATACATGCGGGAAGCCGTGGCGTGTCAGACTGTCCGCCGCGTCAGTGGTTGAGCCGCAGATCAGATCCGCCGGGACGGGTGCCTGACGCGTTTCAGGTACCCTCAATATTTGTTGTGTGGGGGATATCGCAGCCCTCTTCGCTTCCGGATCGGTGCACGCTGTGATGTCAGTCAGATGTGGCATCATGTGCATCGCTGGGACGCACGACTCTTGTTTTGGCGGGGCCTGCATTATGATGGACGATATTGCGAAGTCATGGAATCATCGATTATGTGGTCCGAAGGCGTCGCAAGGTTACCCTTGGGACGCTCCGCCAATCCCAAGCCTTTTAACGAGGGCCCAGTGTTTGGCTGTAGCTCGGATCAGCCGATCTGGCGCCAGGACGAGTGCCACCGAGCGGAAGATCAGATGGTGTGCGAAGCCCTTTCCCGGACGTGGCGCCTCTGCCTTCTGGAAGGACATGCAACATGACTACTGGTTGACGACTGTCAGCGGATAGCTTACCTCCATACCTGGAGCACGTCAGCTTGAGCTGGTCGGAGATGGGGCGGAAACCTGCATAAAGTCCAGTCCTGCGAGGGTAGATCGACCGACTTGGCCCTCCCAAACCCTAATCTTCCCCCTCATCTTCCAAATCATGTTTTTGTCCGGATCAGTCATCGTCGCGGCAGTGTTGGCCGGTCTAGCCGGAGCCTCTCCATCCTCCAGAGCGGACCAGCTCACGCCCACCGGTTTTGTGACGAGCGGCCCGATTGCGTGGCCGGAGACGGGGACGGCATCCTCTCCGGCGCGAAGGGGCTTGACCAATGCAGAGAGAATCAGACGGTGAGTTTTGGCCCTTTCAATGTTCTTGGTCAACGCTGAGCTCTTCCACAGTGGCCTTCCGCTCCAGCAGCCGAAGAGACTTTTCAACCCAAGTAAGCAGCTCCACAAGACGAAAATGTGACCAAGGGAAAGCAAACTCACATGCAGTGGAAGTGCGGGCGTATCCCGCGCCGTCTGCAGGCACGTCTGGCTCCAAGGTATACCGGTTCACCGGGTGCAACGCTGGAGGTGACGGTGAGCGTCCGCTTCGATACCTGTCTCCAACCAGCACCTTCTTGACCTTGTATCCTGATTCTAGGTTATGTCGCCTTCTATGGCATATCCGGCACGTTGCAGCAGATGACAGACCAATGTGCTTCGTTCCAGGCACAGACCAACACCGGTAGTGGGATTTTTGCTGTTTGGCCAGAGGGCAACTTGTGTTACACCTCGGTCACATACCCGCCCAATTATCCTGTCGATTGCTCTTCCGCCTCGGCAATCATCGCCGACTACGGACCAGCATAGGGTGGGGGCGGAGTGGTGCGCCGGGGAAGTCCTTTTGTTCACTGTGATGTTCCGGGGTGCTAGGAGATTTGTAGGCGAGCTACGTATGGACAGTTGTCTGTCTACGTGAGGTGACAGTCAGCCTTATTGAGCGGGATGATTCACCAACGCACCGGAGTCCGTTCCGCACGTTCGCCACTGCGCGAGTGGGAAGGCACATTTCCGGTATCAGAAGTGCCCCGCGACCGAGCGGCGGTCTTTCGAGCTTCAACGGTTCCAAGTCTGAGCCTATGCCGGCACGTCAGGATGGCGAGATCCCAATCGAAAGCTCAGAAAGTTCTCGTGAGGGTTGACGCGACGGGATTCAGTCGACGAGGTCGGTGCGAGCCGGACTGTCGCCGAGGCGGGCGTGAGTCATCATGCGAGGCTGACCCCGAGATATATGAGGGTCCTCGGATGAAGCACGCGGCTCCCTGCCGTGATCGTGACAGACAGTACGCTCGTGAGTAGCGAGGGGAGGCTCGGAGAAGCGGCGGTCTCGATTACAAGGAATAATGTGCGGTTCGTATTTTAACCGAACGCGCCTCGAGTGATGTGACGGCAGCTTGGCCCCGTTGGTCCATCGGTTGGTCTTGCTTGCTCCCTTCGGTGCTCTTTTCATCGTCCATCTTGTCCTTGTCTGCTTGCACATACAATAATCATCTGCATGCGGTCCAACACTCTTGCGCTCTATATGTAGTGCTGTACACACTTGCAGTCGTGAGATTCGATCGTACATGATCACAGATACCCCAACATCACACGATCCGCTCGACTGATCCGACTTCCCCTGGCCATCCGCTGCCTACATCATGTCTCTGCTCGAAACACCAAACACAAGGAGCATGAGCAAACGAGGCCTGGGAGGGAGTCAAGACAGGTCTGGGGATACATTACAATGGGTACACGATCAAGAGGCGCGGCTAGCCGTCATGGCATCCAGTAGCGATCGTAAGTGGACAGCTCTCTGTATCCGTAAACACACCCTCGGGGTCATATACCTGACGAATAGATCACATGGAACCACCCACACCGACCCAAAAGCCGCGCCCTATCTCCTCCCGTCTTGCCAACTCTCCAGCAGACCGCTCCACCTCCGGCTCAACCTCCTCAACGATGCGCGCCCGTAAACGTCGGTGTCGCAACACCTCTCAACACCGACCCGGATCCGCCTTCTCCACGCCCGGCACAACCATTGTGACTCCCTCATCTGGTGTCAGCGAGCGTCTGGAGGATCTTCTGGCGCAGTTTGAACTGGAGAAAGCCAACGGCGGAGTCGACTTTTCACCCTTACGTCCCATGTCGACAAACATCACCGCGCCGTCCCCGCTTCGCCTGGCGACGACATCGACCGACTCGATCAAAACAACGACGTCGACGTCGAAGTTTAGCTCTGATGGCGCGTACACCTCCGCATCGACGTCGAGTAGCACGATTATGGGGCACAATGCACGAAGCATATTGTCCATGTCTTCCGCTGCAACAACGATGGCGGCCCGCCCACAGCCCCCTCGATCGCAGTACTCGCCAACGAAGCGGAATGCCCCTAGAATTGGTCTTCGCTCTAGTCAGACTGCTCCTTCAGCACCCTCCGCCCCGGCAAAGCGACCGGACTGCAATAAGGCGTTCAAACCTCCGCTGTTGGTTTCGCATAGACAGCCGACGCGATCGTCACCGCGCCGGCACGTGTCGGCACAAGACACTGCTCAGACACCGGTCCGCGCAACGGCGACGTCGTCTCGATATCGGTATCGCGAGACGCCCACAAGAAGGCGGATGGAGAAGGAGGAGGACGAGGTCATGGAGATGGCGCCGAGCTCGGATGGCCCGACGACAGGAGATGAGAGCTTTGATTCGTTTGATGGGATATTCGCGGAGGGTGGGGCGGATGTAGACCAGCTACTGAAGACACTGGACGGCGCATAAGGGGGCGGAGTGCAAAAACAACGCGATGTCATGGAACCACTAGCAGTGAGACTGGGGACCCAAGGATCGGCGCGACGTTGGGACGACCGGGTATGGGTTCGACAATGCTAGGCAAAGGTGCCCGGCCTTGCCTCGGACCTCATGTGAGCATTATAGTACTCTTGTTGACACCCTTTAGGCGCAATGCTGTATGATATCAATGACCTACAAGGCCCCATCTCCGCATTTGATCTTATGACGGCGATGCAGGCCAGTACCAAGATCTGCGTTGAACATATGCCACGGCTGAACGCGTACAGGGCGATCGTGGCGGCGATGAAAGAGGGAGCCGCTAACCACTCACCCGCGCCCAGTGCTGGATTGAGGCCATGAGACGGACCATGCTTGGCAGGTCGCCGACCACGCAGCCCCGCGGTTCAAAGTCGGCTCCCACCCGTAACTGTAAAGGCGAGGCACATGTGCATCTTTCTGTGGGCGGACCTCAATGCATTGACGAAGGGTGCAGTAGCATCATACAGGAGGCTCTCGTGAACAACGCAAATCAGCTCAAGTCATCATAAAGGGCATATCTGGGTAACAGAACGCACAAGGGACGCAAGCTCCCCTGGCTGACCACACTCTTGGTCAGGACGGTGAATGATCTTGCCAATGACCGGGCCCGATTCCGTAACAGCCATCCCAAGCGACTGCAGTTGTGGAGTATACCTGGTGAGATCGATCAAGGTCGATCGACCTTCTGCCAATTCGCGCCACCAGTCCGACACGGCCCAAGCCTGCGTGGACTGCACATTGACTGTTTCAAGGCGCTCTTGAAAGATCTGACTGTTGTTTTCGGTTCGGCGCTCACTCTCAAGGAGGGTGCCCGCGTAGATGAGGAATCGGTTCCTTCGCGGAGCAGCACAAGCGCCGTCTCACGTTTGTTCGAGTTCTGTGCTGCATCATCGAAGACAGCCCCAAGGCTGTAAATGAAGCCGGCTGGGATGCCTTCGGTGATCGGAGCTGTAATGCGCGTTGCTGTCCAAGCCGTACCCGCGTGAGCTGAATCGCCTTCTTCAGACATGGCCGATTTGGGGGGCGAAGGGATACGCGGTCGAAGTTGGACGGCAACGAGAAGACCTGGAAGACCAGTGTGGGTACGGTGGGGGATGCGCAATGCACATATATATCGTGACCCTCAGTGCACGCGCCACTCCGATGGCGTCAGATATGGGCAGGGTGGGTCTTGTGGAGTTTCACTTCTGGGTGGAGCACGCTCCCACGGCTGACAGTTGGCGTTGGCTTTCTCATTCATGTGCTCGAGCTCTCCGTTGATCGGTCTGCTAAACGAGGTCTCATTTGGTCGGGAAGCACACGGCCGTGGAGCGGGAGTTCGCCACGCGAGTGATTCGCCGCTGCCAGTCGATCGGCGCTCTCGTGCTCAATGAGCTCCACTTCCAGCGCCGCATCGTCGCTTACCCTTTCATTGCATATAGCGCTAAGAAAGATCAGTGTGCGTGAGCTCCGCCCCATCTACCTCCGAATGAGTGGACGCACTTGGAACCGGTCATTCCCCTGCCCTGTCTCCCGCACCTTCCGGCGAGATGCGACAAGGGACAAGTCCGACAAAGCACGTCCGGGCTGCGCCCCATAACGTACAGCTTAGATGTCTTCGACGTCAAAGACTCGCCTGGCGCGGGACGCTGTTCACATGGATCGGCAAGCGCACACGAGCGCATAGAAGGAGGATAAAGGATGGGTGCCCGAACGCCGCATGCATCCGAAGTCAAAGCACACCGCTGTATGAGCATGTACGCAGCAGCTATCGCCACGAGCCGCGGACAGGCATCTCTGGTTGGAAGACGAAACTTCCGCCCATGCGTTGCTCAACAAACACCCCAACAAAGCGAAGGTAGCACTGCTCGAGACAGCGTGTCTGGTGCAATGGGGACCGTCCATCCTTTGAACCACTTCTTTTCGGTCATACGGCCAAACACAAGATACGTTCAGGTCTGCGATCATCATAGAGCCCCCGGAGCGCATAGCCAGGACAAGCGCGATGGGTGCAGCTTCGACACCATGCATTGGGGAAACAGGCCACCACTGTTTACAAGAAGACTCGTTAATGAACGCTATGACATATATCCCACCCCGTGTTCAAAGCAGTACCGGACATGAGCTGATAGTCCGGGCACTCAGACAGTCGTTTGCTCCTCCTTCGGGAAGTAAACGATCGCTCCATGCACTTGGCTTCCACCCTTCTTGGGTCGGGCGAGGTCAGTCAACTCAGGAGGCTGGCTCGTGAGGTCAACTAGTCTCGATCGGCCTTCTCCCAGCTCGCTCCACCACTGGGTCAGGGCCTCTGTGTGCCCTTTGTCGACATCGACTTGCTGGAGGTGCTCTGCAAGAGTCGCCGTGTGAGTCGCATCGTGATGTACTGTCAATGTACCAGCCTTTGAGGGTGCCTCGTGGGGGTCTCGAGGGAAAAGGATGAGAGTCATCGCACGTTTGCTCTTACCGTCCCCCGTAAGGATGCTCTCCAAGCTGTATTTGAAAGCGGTAGGGATGGTCGCGGTGATAGGAACCGTGATGCACGAGGTAGCTGTGCCAGGTGACTCTGGCCCGGACGACTCACCCTCTCCGCTCCTCGTCCGATCAGACTGTGAGCACATGTGAGAATCTGCGCGAGAAAGTGCGTGTGCAAGTGATCGCAGGGGCAGAGGACACGCCCGTATACGCGAGGATCGGTGAGTAGAGCACAGCTCCAAGGTCGGGCGTGGGCTTTGCCACCAACAGGTGCTCCGTGGGTGCGATGTGGCCTTCTGACGTCCACTCGCCTTCGCCTCGTCCACCCCAAATATGCTGATGTCCTTCCCCTGGTGGAGCTGCTCCTTCTTGGTCAATTTGCACGGCGCTGCCACATTCAGACATACCTGCCCGAAGTGGAGCCCGAGGCGAACAGGTAGGCCCCGGTCTTCTAGAGATATCCGTCCATGGACGATCTGTCGCCCGTCCGTGCATAGTCCACTTCCCAAGGCGGACCAGGAGAATTCGAACATATCGGATGGGAGACCTGGCCCTCTCGACCAGTCAGTGAACATGCGGCGAGAAGGCCAAGCGATCACAACTTCCGGGGAGCGGCGAGATCCGGCCTCGACTGGGTGGAGGTGCGAACTCCGCCCCGGGTGTTCCTGGCGTCCGGACCGCACGCAGCACGTCATGGCTGATGAATCAATCCCCTGCGTGTTATTCTATCGCCGTCTGTGCACGCCCCCGCTTACAGCAACATTTGTATCGTCGTATGGCATGCATTCGTATTACCCAGTTGAGCAATTGAGCGCAGCATCCCGGGGTGTCACCCCTTGCTGCGCCCATATTCCGGCCGGTATCGCGAATCCAGCGATCCCTTTGGCGTCAACGGACGTCACCGGAGCACGGATCTGGCCCACGTCCTCTTAATAAGCTGACTGGAAAATCCATCTATATAAAAACCAACGTGTGTCGGATTGCATGCTGACACGCCCCATCCGCCTCCTATACCACCTACACCCTACCAAAAGATCATTCGGCACCATGACCATCACTCAGAACGGCCACGCTAGCAACGGCTCCCTCTCGAGGGAGGAGAAGAACAAGGCCGTCGTCGCGCCCTTTGGCAACCCCAACGCGGACGGGTACACTCGTGGCTATCTTCCCAAGCAGCCGTACCCCATCGGATCGGTCTTGCCTTCGGACAAGTTCCCGCAGAACGCCTCCCCGCCCAAGGCTTTCGAGCCGCTCACGATTCGAGGCGTGACGTTCCCCCACCGACTATGGGTTGCTCCCATGTGCCAGTGTGAGTGACTGCTGTCAGCATGTCAGCCATGGCGCAGACGGCTCATGTCAGACTCGTCGGACAATGGACACGCCACCGACCACCACTTCGTGCACATCGGCTCGATGGCCTTCCGGGGATGGCATGGAATCACCGTTGAAGCGACGGCTGTCGTGCCTGAGGGCCGTATCACGCCCGAGGACGCTGTGAGTGTTGTCCAACAGCCCAGCCGGCAGAGTCTGACGCGCAGGGCCTGTGGACGGACTCGCAGATCGAGCCGTTGAAGCGCCAGGTGGACTACGTGCACGCTCACCAGGGTACCATCGGTATCCAACTCGCTCACGCCGGGCGAAAAGCCTCGACGCTCGCGCCGTGGGTGGAGCGTCTGGCGCGAGAGGACGGCTGGAAAGGCGGAGCTGTCCCCGACGACGAGCACAAAGGCTGGGTCAATGATGGTGCGTGTGCTTTACGACCTCTGCTTGGTTTCTACGCTTTGCATGAGGCTGACGTACAGTTGTCGGCCCGTCCGAAATCTCGTTCGACGACAAGGAATACCCCCACCCCAAGGAGGCCTCGCTCGAGTACATCGCCAACCTCAAGAAGGCCTACCTCGACGCCGTCGAACGCTGCAAGGCCATCGGCTTCGACTACATCGAGATCCACGCGGCCCACGGGTACCTCTTCCACAACTTCCTCTCGCCGTTGAGCAATCACCGAAAGGACCAGTACGGCGGCAGCCTGGAGAACCGTTTGCGACTGCCGCTTGAGGTCGCCGAGTCGATCCGAGCGGCATGGGACAAGCCGCTCTTCGTCCGATTCAGCGCGAGCGACTGGCTCGAAGAGGTCGAGGGGCCCGAGAAGGCCAACCCCGGTCAGACCGAGGAGTGGGGCTGGTGGTGAGTGACGCAGCGCCTCCCGGCCTCTGCCAGGCGTAGCGGAGACTGACGATTAGGGGCCTCGAGCAGAGCACCATCTTCGCGCAGAAGCTGAGGGACATCGGGATCGACTTGCTTGACATCTCCTCGGGCGGAAACGACCTCCGGGGACAGATCAAGGTCGGACCGTCTTACCGTACGTACACCCATACCATATCGATGACTATGGCTGATGGACAGAGGTGCCCTTCGCCGAGCACATTAAGAAGAACGTGCCCGGTATCCTCATCGGCGCTGTCGGCCTCATCACGGAGCCGGAGCAGGCGAACGATATCCTCGAGAAGGGCGAGGCCGACGTTGTCTACTTTGCCCGACAGGTCTTACGGAACATTGACTTCCCGCTTCAAACGGCCGAGGCCCTTGGCGTGGCGGTCTCGCCTGCCGTGCAGTACGAGCGGTGAGATAAGACGCTTGCGGATTGTGTATGGTCGCTGACCAGCAGAGCATGGTCGCGTATGGTCGTCAAGCGGGACCATCTCAAGGCTACCGCGCACCACCACGGCAAGTCCGAGGTGGAGGGCGAGGATGGTACCGACCCTGCCCGAAAGAAGAAGGAGAATCAGAAGTAAACTGTGGTCACATACCCGACCCTGTGCTAGACCGGTAGAGGGTGGTAGATAGGGCGCAGACATGTATGCCGATGCTGTGCAAGGACTGCCTATGAAGGAGTGCTTGCTTGAACTGACCATGTGGCATGATCTGAATCAAAGCCTCCATTCGCAACCGAGAGTGGCCAGCCCCATCCATGTTTGAGATTGCCGTCGTGCCGGGGTTCCCACGCTGAGGTGTGCGATGTCAGGCTTGCTACGTGGGACATAAAGCCTGCTTAGGGCCTTCGCGGTTTGGCTACACGATGCCGGTGCCCACTTCGAAGCCCTGTGCGACGTGCGCCAAGCCGTGCTACCCGACAGAGAAGGTAATGGTATCCGACCTGTGGGTGCACAAACACGGGTGTCTGAAAGTACGTGGACGAGCTCTGGCTGCCGGTGTGTGCAAGCATCTGACTGGCAGTGTTCGATGTGCTTTACGACCTTGTCGCTGTCGTGAGTGGGTGGGCGAAAGCTCGCCGGAGCTGTTGCCGCTGAACACAGGTCGGTGTACGTCGCGCCAGCACCTGGACCATCGGGCGAGAAACAGCTATACTGCGCAAAGGACGTGCCCAAGACGGTGCATGCAAATGTGGTTGACTCTCTCGCGCTGCGCGCAGCGCTGAGTGGGTATTGCAACTTGCATTGTGCTGGTATCCTTGAGCGAGACTGATACCAGACGCGCCCAACCCAACGACCATACCGGCAGGGGTCTTCGGTAAAGTCAAAGGCGCCAGCCGGTCAATCCGATTCAAAGGCCTAACCCTGCGCTCCCGAGCGATCAGGGCGGGACTGGGTGAGTGACACGCCTTCTGACCAATAGACTGAGGTGCGCTGAGCGGCAGAAGCGCCCAAGCTGGACATACGAGGGATGGTGAAGACTCGAGGCGTTGTCGGCAATGCGCCTGGATCATCGCTCGATTCGTGGGATATCGTTCATGCCATGAGTGTGTGCCGTCCCGTTTACGCAACCACCAGACCCGCTGGCCGTTCAGACTCGCTGAGCCGCCAGACGTCCAGTCCAACGTGTCCTCTCCTATCCGAGATCATCCCGCCATCCACGCACAGCGTACGGGCTCGTCCGCCTATTCCGCCACAATGCCGAGCCAGCCATTTGTACCTGACCTCACCGGCGACGAGAATCCCGCAAAGGCAGGCAAGGACGATGAGCCGATGACGATCGAGCCTAACCTGTGAGCGATGGCTTCCGTCTAGGGCTGAAGTATGCTGAACCGCAGTGTGAAGAACTTGATCAAGGTGTTCCAGCTCGAGACGGTCTCGTCTGTAGAGGTTGACCTGCCGGTTGACATCGCCGACCTTCAACCGGCCTCGGCTTCTAGCTCGGATGACCCCAACCTGAAAGCGCTGCCGTCCAGCTCGTCAATGCTCGACGACGCCTTCTTCGCGTCCGGAACCCTGACCAAGCACACTATGCGTAACATGGGGACCCTCCGCACGCTCGCCACGCTAGGCACAATTGCCGGGACGAGATTCGAGTCGGTGTCCAGCTCCAGCTTGCATGTGCATCACGCGCCAACCCGTGCCGCCTTGTCCGAGATCTTTGGCCGTGGTCCCGCGCCCCCGGCTCCACCTACTCCAGCCAAGGTTGAGGTAGAATCTGATGGCCTGCCGACTCTGGAAGAGGGCCGAAAGGCCATGGCGCTCTTACAGGCTCTGCTGCCCATGGCGGCGCACCTCATCCCTCTGCCTGGCGGGGATGATGGGATCGAAGACCACATCGGGGCGGAAGAGGAATCGCTGGCTGCGGTGGAACACGTGATCGACACGATCGACGCCGAGGTCGATCAGGCGCGCGAGGAGCTCATCAAAGGGGTAGAGGGAGGGCAGCTCGAGTTGATCGTGAGTGCTTTTGGCGGGCCATGCGGACAATACGCGGGCTGTGCAAGCCGCTGATGCAGCAGATGCTGTTCGAAGAGCTTCCAGAAGCTGAGGGAGTTGTGCTTGATTGATCGGGGCAGAGTTGTTTTTGCCTAGACACTTTTTGTAAAGGATGAGCAGATTGTGCGCGGTGGCCCTATCATCCCGGTTTCCCGTTGCCAAGCGAATGCGCGGATTGTGCGCAGTGGAGCGTTGATTGGTCGCCACCCGGCTCACTGCCGCGGATGACGACTCGTCTGATCCCGTCTTTACCGCGTTCCCCCCAGCATCCCAGCATTTCGGCTATAAAGGTCCACCCGAACGTCTACTGGGTTTGAGCTTCACCCCCACACACTCTCGACTTTCCCACTTGACAACCAACGACCAGATCACTCGAAACTACTACCAAATCACCAATCACTCCCAACATGGCCGAGTGAGCTGCACTGCGCGTCCACTTATGCCGAGCTCACACCAGAGGATCCGCTCTCCCTCAACCCGCCAGCTCGGCTTCTTGCACCTGCAACAAGCCCGATAACGAGACCTGTGGGTGAGTCATTCCGTGGCTGCCCTCTTGTCGGCATAGCTGATCACACTTCTACTCTGCTCCCTCTTGCTCGCCGCCGAATCCACCCATCCACGTCCCTCAAACATACCCTTGCTCATCCCAAACGATTCGCTCCACCACCTTGCTCGGCCGCGTTTCCCTCCTCGACTTCCGCTCAACTTGGACACAACAGCTGCCAGGCCCAGGCTTCGTGCACCTGCTCGCCCGGAACGTGCAAGTGCGAGAACTGCCCGGACCACTCGGTCAAGAAGCAGGGCGATGCTTGCTCGTGAGTCCCTCGGCTCGCCGCTCGAGGATGACATCGCTGATGTCAGCTGCGAGGCGCCGTGCAAGTGCGCTCCTGGCAAGTGCGAGTGCAACGACTGCCCCAAGTCGAACAAGAACAAGGGTGCCAACTCGTGCGGGTGGGTGTCATGTCATGCTTGCTGCGCTTAGATTGATTGGCACCGATGCTGACGGCAGATGCAACAAGGAGGGCAACTCATGCTCCTGCGAGAAGGGAGCCTGCAGCTGCGAGAAGTCCGCATGCGGCTGCAAATCTTGCCCCGCCAAGTAATCAGCGTGTCGTCAGCGCACTCAATGGAGGGCGAGCAGGTGGAGGAAGATGTACGATAGGAACAAGGAGTGTTTGTCGCAGTATCAGTCCAGTACGCGTCGAGTAACAGTGTCCATAAGCTTGTCGCTAGTCTAGTATATGCACCTGTCCAGTATGGTTGTACTTGGCCAGCATTGCCTGCATACGCCGCGCGAAAGACAGTCCAGTAGACGCACGGGAGGCCGCAAGAGATCAAAGGGCAAAGAAAGCAGGTGCAAAACATGTGACAGCTCAGCCGGGCCTCTGATTCTCCTTCCTCAACCTGCTCGAGTGGAGCGGCTGAGTAGAGGCGTCTGCGAACAGACGCATTTCCTCGGGTGGGTAGCATCATCGCTGTGTGTACGGGGAAGGAAAGGACTGTGAAAGGTGAAGGGGGTCAAAGAGGCCGTACAGCGTATGTTTCGACAAGGGGTGATCGCGTGGGAAGGGAGGAAAGGCAGGCAGCATGTCGCCGGCAGATTCCGTAGCGTGAGTCGCCCCATCCTCCAGTTACACGACTGAGTCGACGTCTGATACGCTCAGCGCGCCAGATCGCCGAAGGGGCGGACAGCCCTCGGCGCGGTGTCAGTTATGGGTGCATGAGAGGTCGATACAGTATAGAAGTCCTGCCGATCAGCTAATAGTCCGTGATGACCTGATTTAGCCTCAGACCCACCCTATCCCTAAGCCAGAGGTGTAATGAGCCTGTAATCGTCAGTCTCGTAAGCGCTCCGGGTGGAAGGTGCTCACTTGATCAAAGATGGTTGAGGAGACGAGTTTCGGTATCCGACGTAGATGACGAAGGGAATCCAGGCGACAGTGACGACGGTCTTGAACGTCAGCAATAATCCCCCTGATGTCTTCTCGCATGATGACCCCGCCGCCGAAGAAGACTGATACAAGTCGAGGTCACCATTGCGCAAGCTCATCTAGGGATCGAACGAGATGGAAGGGGAACAAGTCATACCTTGGCAACACTGACGATCAGCATATCCCCAATGAACTGTAGCAGTCTCCGCTCACCCAACAGCAGCGTTGAACCTGTCCTTGGTCTCGTCTGAGAAAGCCATGTTAAAGATGTGTAGTGGTGTAGTGACGGTCGACGGCGAAAACAGGTCAAGTGGTCATCTTACGTCGGGAAAACGCAAGCTTTGGGCGTAGCGAGCGGCGATCGCCGCCTAAGGTGTTCACCGGCAACGGAAAGTCGGTCAGCGATGGGGCTGCGAGGTGAATCACCTTGAGGAAGAAGCACACGAAGCACACTTCGTGGTGATAATTCCATCGACACCAGTCCAGATCACTCAAGCATGCGGCCCGGCCCATCGCCCTTCGTCTTGCTCCGCGCGAACAGAGCTCGCTTGTTCCGCCATGTGCCTACTTCCCGTCCCCTCTCGTGCAAGTACGACCTACCGCCCGTCCCGCCCCTGCGCACCCGACTGCGCGGCATGCTCCCCTTCCTCTTCTGGTGGTCCGTCATCACCTCGCTCGCTGTCAACCGTCTCCGTGTGCGCCTGCAAGCGGAAGAGGAGCTCGGAGTCGTCAATGCGCAAATCTCAGTGCTGGAGGACTTGATCCTGCGCACACGGAAGGGAGAGGTCCTGAGCGATGATGAGCTACGGAAAGAGCTGGAGCTGGTGGGGCTGCGAGAGCGGACGAGATTGACAGAGACGGAGGAGGAACGTATGGCGAGGACGAAGGATGTCAGCTGGGGCGAGGCTTTGCTTGGGCGTAAGGGGAAAATCCAGGAGGAGGATATGCAGGACGGGAAGCAGGAGGAGCGGGATGAGCGCGAATGGGCAGCGGGTGAGCGTGGACGATCGGTCGATGGTACTCAGTATTGACAGACAGTTGTGAGAGAAGCCACAGAGGAGCCGAAGCCGGCTGCACCGCCAGCGACGAGTCCTGCGGCAGCAGCAGCGGCGGCGGAACGGAGAGGGGTAGCTAGGCGAGCGCCTTCGGCAAACGTCTATCTGGGATGAACGCCACCATCGCAAATGATGCAGTGACAATCAGGCGAGGCTTTAATCAAGTCGACTATCAGACGCAGCGGTGCTGGGAGACCGCGCCATTGGCTCCGACAGATCATCGCTTTACAGCTAACCGGTTTCGAACCCAACTTAGACGTGCCGTTTACCGGACGTACGGCCGGCGTGGCCGCTCTAGGGGGTCATTTGGGGCAGGGTACTGATCAGCGAAAGACTGGCCGTGTGAACTCTCAGACGCGTGCGCGTTATGGACCGGCTCTTCCCGCTATCTGTTGGTCAATGATCGATCACTGTTGGATCGAAGGCGCAGCCGTCAAGCAATGGTCGGCGTGAAGAACAAGAAGCCGCGCGCTTCCGCTGGAAGCTGGCAACGACGGCGCATCAGGACAAAAGGGGCGTCAACACCAATCCAGACCCCCAAAGGACCTCAGCCTTCCTTTGACACACAGCAACACTGCCTTCAGACGAGGGTTCAGCCAGTTACAAAACAGGGCTAAAGCGACGATCACAGGGACATGTCAATTCCCGAGCGGGGCCAGGCCCGCCGATTTGGTCGGGCGTGTTGGGGATCAGGCGAATTTGGATTGGCTTTTCTGACTAACAGTCACGCGATTGGGTCCTTTGCTCCAGTGCCGCTAGGAAACGGGGCACGAGGTGGTACACATGAAACGATGGATCCATTTGCCGATTGCTCGGTGACGCCGTTACCGACCGATGCCGCTGATGAGGCGTCGACATCGGATCAGGTCTGATCTGCCGCGAAGAGACGCCGAGGAGGGACGAGTGGATGAATCACCGCTGCCGTCGTGCCCTCTTTGTCGCCTGCCGTCTTCGCCCATACACAATCGCCGGCAACAGTCGGGTCCACCACGGCGCCGATTTCGTGCCTCGGACCAGCTTCTATCGGACGACCTGGGTTGCAAAGGGACGTGCTGGTGCGAAAAGAGGGGTCCTAGTGACTGTAAGCGTGTCTGATGGCGGCCCAAAGGAGGGTCCCAGCTGTTGGCCCTGGTTACGCAGCAAGTAGGGCTAAATGCGCATGAACCTGTTCCTCACTATATCGGGACGCTAAATCCCGTACGCCCCGCTCTGATCGTCCCTGTCGGAACCCCTTTTCACTCCACAGATGTTGCCGTGACGGACGATATTAATGTCGCGCTTGCCGACTACGCGAACCCGAGTTATTCATTGTCTGAAGCGACAGCACACTACGACAAAGTTCTACCCCTCGTGACAGCAGCGTGCTCGGGAGACCTCGTCGTCCGTGACCCAGCCCAAAACCTACGCGGTCACCACACCACCTCACGCCTCCGCCAATCGTGAGCTTTGTTTGGTTCCTCATGCCTCCACGCGCTTACAGCAGCGCAAAAGGACCCAGCCTGCAATCGCACGCAGCCGGTCCTTTCTTCGCTCACCTGCGTCTTCCTTTGTTCCCTCGTGTATACACTTCCTCGTCTTCAGGGTCTTCATCCTTGATCCGGATTCACGTTTCCAACCCTACCCTCAATGTCCTTCTACCGACGATCCGATGAGGCCCTTCCGCTTGGCCACATGCCAACCAATCTGCGTGCCCAGATACCCCAACGAGATATATTAGCCGAGCTGGTCGAGGAGGACATAACGGGAGAGGGAGCAGTGGCAAAGGCCTTGCCAGTACGACGCAGATGCGTGCCGGTGAAAGCACCGTTCTGCATCCTTGATCCTGTCAGTAGTCGTTCAAGCCCTTATCCGGCCCGTACTGACGTCAGTGCATCGCTTGCCAGCAGCGGTGCGCGATGGAGGGGTCCAACTTCTGTGTCGCGGTCAGCCAAGTCCTGCGGCGATTGATGAGACGCTGACGGGCAGCACGCATGTAAAGAGACGAACGTAGACGGAAGCCGGTGTCCGAACCAAGCCGATGACGGGCGCACATGCCTTGTCGGCTGTGAGAATCATCGTTAGAAGTGAAGCGCATAGCTGACCGTCAGACCATACCGGCAACGCGCGTATACGCTTCCTGGAAGAGGCGCGCTTGCGGCGAAAGGACCACTCGATGAAGGAGCAGCGCCAAAAAGCGATGGAACACCTCGCGGCCATCAACTTCTTCACGCGTTCCTTCCCACAGGTCGGACATCCTTCTCCAACATCGTCGACTTCGTCGCTTCCCGACTCGTCGCCCCCAGCCACACGCCACGCCGCCATCTGTAGCGCCGCTTCGTCGCCCAGCCCCATCGTGGTACCATTCTTCCCCCTGCCTGATCTTCGCATCGTCTCGCAACCTTTGCCGCCGCCGGTGGTGACACCTCGCCTCCCGCTCCATCGCTTGGATGTATAGTCGGTTGTATCCTCGTTGTGCTGTATAGTCCGATTGTATATTCGTCGTCTTGGCTTGACACACGTATTGTAGAGCGATCTTGGCATGCAGCCTAATCTGGTCAGTTTGTGAGCGCTCAGCCTCGAGAGCTCGACGGAAGGATTGTTATCCGACCAGAAGAGAGGCTGAGATGCGGAGAGGTGCATGTGCCCATGATGCTCGAGACCTAGGTATACAAATGAAGTGAAGCCATTCTGTCGTGATGTCGTCCCGTTACCGCCTGCCGCCGACCTCCTTCCTGCTCATCAGTACGACGGATCACGCGGACTGAACAGGCTGTAGATATCTCGACTCACTCCAACAACACCCTCGCCTCGTTGACCTTTCCTGCGAGGTATGGCGAACCTCCTCGATCTGGGTGGTTGGCCAACATGAGTTGCCGGTGGGCGTCTTTCAGCCGGTTGAAGGTGATCGGGTCTCTGGAGGTCAGCGCGACTCTCGCAGGCATCTCAAAGTGGGTGGTTCGGATGATCCGATGTCCGCCACCAGTAGTCGACGAAGAGAATGTTCCACCGCAACGCACCTCAGACCGAGGATCTGGATCGCCTCCGACCTGTCCATCTTCGTCTTGAACCCGCCCCGCACAAACTTCTCCACGCCCTTCGCGCCCCGCATCATCCGCAGAGCCGTGAGGCCCGCGAATCCCGCACCGAGTGTTCCGAGACCGATGACTATCGCGGATGCCATCTTGTTTTGATGTGCGTGTATGTGAAAGTGGTGGTGTTTATAAGCTAGATCTCCCTCGGAGGATCATCATCTTCGTCGTCACCCCCGTCTGGAAATCTCGTCGGGACATGCCGGCACCGAGGGGCGAGCGAGCGAACGAGGGCCGGTGGCGACGGGATCAAATGGACCGCGTCGGGTGCCGCCACACGGATTTGCCACCGCTCGCCCAGGTGGAAATTTGCCCAAAATCCCGAAATCACCGAAACTGCCACGGACCCCGTCGCAGTGCGTTGCTCGGCGGCTCAGCGGTGCTCACCACCAAAGTCGCATCCCTCACTGCCAGCTCTCTTTAGGACACCACTCGACAACCCATCCCCACCCAAAACACCGACAAAATGGCCCCCGTCAAGAAGAGCAAGTCCACCAAGACTTCCGAGAACATCAACTCGAAGCTCCAGCTCGTCGTCAAGTCCGGCAAGGTGCGTCGATGCGGGATCCGTTGGTGCTGTGTGGAAATAAATTGGGCTCACGGCAGTACACGCTCGGATACAAGCAGGCGCTCAAGCAGCTCCGATCGGGCAAGGGTGGGTGTCATTGATTCTACGCCGATATAACGGCCTCGTCTTATGGGGGCTGGAGCTTCGGGCTGAGAAGGTTCCCCGCTGACCACATGCTTCTCCCTCGACTCTTCACCATGCCGCCCACTGTTGATGATTCCCCTTGAATTCGCCCAACAGCCAAGCTCATCCTCATCTCGAAGAACTGCCCGCCCCTTCGACGATCCGAGATCGAGTACTACGCCATGTTGTGAGTTGCGCTTTCGACCTGGATGTATCAGGCGTGTCGTGTGAGCGTGAGGGGGAAGAGGGAGCAAGGCCTAGCGAGACCATCGTGGAAGAATCGGAGGAACGATCCGGCGTGGGCGTTTGCGAGCAAGGAGGATTATGATGGAGCGCACGGATCTCGGCGAAGATGTGGAAGGACAGAGCAGGACTGCAGAGCAGGACGAAGCTGTCGGACGGAAGGAGTGAACAGAAGACATACCTGGATGGTGTCAATGAATTAGCGCTGACCCCCCAGGTCCAAGACCTCGGTCCACCACTACGACGGCTCCAACGTCGACCTCGGTACCGCCGCCGGTCGACTGTACCGAGTCGGTGTCATGTCCATCCAGGACGCCGGTGACTCTGACCTCGTGAGTGGTGATGGCCATTGATCACTTGCCAAATGCCCTCGCGCGCCTGTGCTAACAACGCAGCTCCAAGTCGAGGTTGCTTAGAGTTATACGGTCCTGGACATACATGCATTGTACTCTTTACGGCCAACCAGCTTGTTCCGGTGTTGTCCCATGCTCGTGTGCCCATGTACAGACTTGCCAGACTTGCCATACTGTTTCCTGATCCGGTTGAAACGGTCAACATACCTGATTACACGGACATATGGCCATTTGCGTGCAAGTTCACGGCGCTCTTATGAAACATGCCACGCAAGATCTATTCATGAAACCCCTACGTAGCGATTCTGACCCGGACAACTCGACCTGTGCCCTCTCTGAGCCCCTGGAAGCAGTGCACGACCTTCTCCTGCTCTTCTGCGAGGATGTGGTGCGTTCAGCGTCCAAGCTGTTCATGTCGCCGCAGCAGCGTTGCAGACCCCAGGAGCATACACGGTCTCAACATGCATGTGCTATCGTCGCCTTGTCGTGAAAGATACCGGATTTCCCTGCCCGCCTTCGATGCAAGATGCGGGCTCCGCCAAGCCATCTCAGATCGACCCCCGCCGGCGTCCTGCCATCCCGGGGTCGCCATTCCCTCGTCCCGGTCACTCTTCATTCGCCCACCACAGGCTGTCTAGCTCGCCAAAAGTATGCGGGTCAACGAGCGGGACCATCAGGCACTCCTGTATCCTCTCACTGTCCTTGGCCATCCAGCCAGGCGTGACCGTCCCGCTGGCCCATTTCCACCCTTTCCCATCCGCCGCGGCGCTCGAGAAGCTCATGGTCCCGCCGCTAATCTCGCCAGAGCACGTCGTCGTGCCGTTAAGCACGCCCAGTATCTCCGAGACGCGGCGGCACAGTCCGGCGTGCGGGTTGACCTTGTAAGTCCGATGCCGCGGCAGCGTGTAGAGGACAAGCCGGCGGAGGATCTCGGTGCTGCCTCGGACAGCTCGCATGCGCGCGCGAACGGGCAGAGGAGAAAGGAAAGTGAGCGAGTAGAGGGCGAGAGCAACGGCCTCGACAGTGAGGAGGTACCCGTCGACCTGAACGAGGGACTCGAGTGCCCGTTGCGTGACGGGCAACAGGCGGATAAGGCGCGAGTACATCTCGACAAGTTCGTCCTCTTTGATCCGAGAGAAGGCCTCGCGGTTGGCGTCCGATCCAGCAATGGCATAGAAAGCTTCCGCGGCGCGGTAGTTGGAAAGCAGGTGCGGAATCGGAACGAGCTTGCTGTCCGGGCTGTAGCCGTACGGCGAGTCCTTAAACGCGTTGATGTCGAAGCACGATGAGATCGTCCGTGACAGCAAGCGGAATACCGCCTCGGCGCAGGAGAACGGGATTGCCGGCAGCTTGACGTGCGATCCCACATTCGTCAAGATGACGATCGAATCGCGGCACACCGTCCCATGCTCCGATACCGACAGGACTTGCTCGGCTGTACACCTCCCGGGTAGTCGTACCAACCGCGTATCGATGATCCTCGACAGCGTCACGAACAACCGCGACTCGTTGCCCATAAGCGGCCGGTTGTCCTCGAACATCGAGAAGTTCCGTATTAGATTCAGTGTCGCCAGTACGACATCGGTCGTTCCGCCCGTCCGCTCCTGCTTCTCCTTGCGATCGGCACCCTTTTCTTCCGACATCGAGATATCCCAGTGCCGTCCAATCTTTTCGAAATCCTCGAAGCTGAGTTCGGCTAGATCAAGCTTGGCCGTATCCTCCCGTCCCTGCATCTTCCCCGTCCATGCCTCGTACCCGTCCTCACCAAACATGGCCTCCTCCAGCAGATCCAGCAGCTCGTGGAAGATGTCCGGAAGATGCATGAGCGGCAGCCCATCAAGCTGATCCTCCGGATGCGGCATTGACAACATCGACAGTACCGTCAACGCGTAGCTCAGCTCCCCAGGCAATCTCGACCGCAGTCCCATCAACACCGCCTCCATGTCGACGACTTCCAGCTCGTGAATAGAATGCGTCGGATGCGCTAGATTGCTTTTCGGGAACGTAGACCGCACGGCGCGCTCGTCCCAACCCGACATGTGCGTCATGGGGATATGGAGTGGGTTGTATTCGACTTTGTATCGAGCACGCTTGGGCGACGTCTTGCCGGATGGGAGGTCTCGGCCCGTCGCTTGGGTGTCGGTCAACTTGCGTTTGCGAGCAGAGGATGGCGTGACAGAGACGGCGTCACTTGGCATGGCGGCCGGCGTTGCAACAGGCTTCGTTGTATCGATTGGGGGAGGGAGAGAAGGCTTCGCGCCTGGTCGCTTAGTACCCTTGACCGTTTTGCCCGCCGCTGCTGGCAAGGGCGAAGCCGTCGCTGGTATCTGAGCCGCAAACACTGGCGGACGTACTCCGCCAGTGAAGGGGTCTACCGCCGTAGTCGAAGCGATATTCGCGGTTGTATGAGCTGAAGTTGACGCATTGGCATCACGCGTCACGACAGGTGTTGAACCAGGGCCAACACCGCCTGAAGCCGGAGTCGGTGGTACCGCCAAGGAGCTTGCCGGAATGGTCGCTTGCAAGTCAACCTTTGATGCCGTGGGCGTCGACACTACTGGCGTACTGGCCGTTCTGCTCTCGCCCTGCTCAGAAACAGCTGCATTGGTCGATATCGAAGCCTGCGGTGGCGGTCGTACCACGCCGTTCGCAGCTGCCGCTTGGGCTTGCTGCATCGCCCGTTGTCGTTGCTGTTGCCTCTGCATGTGCTCCTCGAACCCCTTCACGTATGCGAGATACAAGCCGACAATGTAATGTGACGTGTTCGTGACAGGCGGTATCGTCCCATTCGTGTTGAGTGATGCGGGTAGCGATACCGGTTCAGGGAGCATTGCCGGCAAACCCTGTGCCGCGATGAGTGCCTGCCAGTGCGGCGCATCAGGTTTCATCCGCATAGGCTGCGCGTTAGCGCCGACCGCATAGAGACAAGCCAGCTCACCATCGAGACCTGGTGTTTCGCGAAGTGTCCAAAGAAGTCAAGCAGGTTAAACCACTTCCCAGCGATCTTGACCGCCCCGTCCCGCTCGCCGTTGAACACCTCGGCGGGAAGCGTCCCGCTGGTCGTCTTGAAGTAGTTAGCCAACGATTGCGCGAACTGCCGTTGTTGGTGTTGCGGATTGACGCCAGGTCGGCCGGATCGAGCAGACGGCGGCGCGGTGGGATTGGTGGCGGTTGCAGGGGTTTGAGGGGTAGCGGGCAGGGCGTTGGTGGGTGTAGATGCGGAGGGCGGTTGTGCTGATTGTCGTAGACGTTCTTGTTGTTGCGCGAGTTGGGCCTGGAGGATGGATGGTCCGGTACCGGTGCCGTTCAGCACAGGTGCGCTCATCGATGGGCCAGCGGGAGAAGGGGCGGTCTGTTGCGGCGGGGTCGAAGTGGATGCTACACCGTTGAGTGGTGAGGCGCCAGCCGGAAGACCATTCGAGGCGTTGACTGGGGACGGTACCGCCTGCGCGGCCATGGCTCGGTGTTGACTCATCCGCGCCTGACTGGCCTGCAGGGCTTGTAGCTGCGGTGAGTGGAGGGACCGAGGGGTGGTGTGCTGGACGTACCTGGCGCATGATCGCCTCGTTGCTGCCTCCTCCTGCACCGCCCAACAATGCCGAAGCATTCGCCATGGTCATCCCTCCCGGCGTTGTTGCCGCTACGCCAGACGAAGCCGCCTGACTGGCTTGAATTGCCTGCTGGGCGAGGGCCAGTCGGGCTTGATCGCTGAGCCCACTGAGGTTGCTGGGCAAGTTGAGTCCAGCAAGGTTGATGCCCGGTGGTCCCTGCTGCCGGGGTGTCTGAGGTTGTGTAGACCCAGTACCAGCGGAGGATGCGGCCAGGGCGGCGGGCACTGTCGATGAGGAGCCAGGGGACGATGGCCGAGGTGGTTCCTGAGCTGACGTCGACGCCTGGGTCGCCATAGCTCACTGCTCGACGTCAGTAATGGCCGCATCATGGGTACATGGGCAACTTACAGTGTGGACCACCTCCACCGGGCAAAAGACTCAAGCGGATGGACGAACGGACCGGGGAGTCGCGAAGGCGCGCCCAGGGCGGAACCGACGTGGGTCACGACGCGCGGAGTGGGCGGAGCGGTCGCGACTGGCCGGGATGGAGATCTGATCACATCAGCTTCGGGCATAAACCACACAAGCCCATGGCGTTTGCGGTCCGTTTCAGTTAAGTCTACTTACCTGTCAAGCGATCAGTCGCCGGAATATTAAACGCGGGGAAGGAAAGACGCGCTCCACTCCGGCAAGGGGAGGCGGTGTGCGGAGATGGAGATGGGGGAATGAGATTATCGGCTGATCAAAGCCTGGGCTCGGAACAAAGGGGGGGGGCGACGAGGGCCTACGTCGCGTCGTGCCGATGATCGAATGTTTTACTCGTTTACGTGTATGCCTCGGGCGGTTATCCGATTGGATTGCGTTCTCGGCTGGCACAGCTCGGTTGCTACGCAGGTTGCGCCCACAAGTGGAGTGGGGCAGTACGAGTGATTCTAGGGGTGTGACACGACCGCCGCTCGAGGTAAAACGAGCGCAACACTCGGGAATTGCAAATCTCAAAATACGCTCGCTCGATACGGTAATTCCGCGGCGACCTCCGCCTCACTCGACTCTGGGCGCTTTCAGGCACAGATTCCCCCCGCTTTGTCATTTTCCCCGGGCGCTGACAGTCCTTTATTTTCGGCTTCACTCATGCAGCCACTGGAATCATTACGCAGACAGCATCACGCGCTCTTGCCCCCTTATCTGCTGAGATTGCCGCCGAGCACCGAGCTGGCTTCCGAAGGGGCTCAGCGATTCCTGATCGAGCGAGTCTTGCGAGATGTCGCTATATCCCCCTACACGGCTGAACGAGGCTATGAGCGCACATTCTGGCGTCGGATCGTGGCCGAGCTGGAGAGGGGCGTGGCCGAGTCGCAGAATCAAGACGATAGCTGTGTGAGTATGCATACAATACTGGGTCGCTCATACGAAGGAGATCGAGGTGGACGAAGCGTTCTATGAGCACCTGGCGAGCGTGATGGTCTCGGATCCTGCCGCTGCGTCCGACCTGTCAGTAAAGCTGTCTGGCGACCGGTATGAGCTCATACTCAGACCACAACAGTCCTACCGGTCCTTCATATACGACTACCCGTCCTGGACGAATCAGGCGGGACAAGGGCGCGTAACGCTTCTCGAGGAGCAAGTCGCTATACAGGCCGGTACGACTGGGCTCCGCACATGGACGGCCAGGCAAGCAGAATCCTACCTGATTCCCGCTTTCGCTTGCTGACTCCAGCCTGCATCTGGCGCATCACGTCTTGCACAATCCGGGGATTCTGACCGACGGCCAGACGGGATCGAGTATCCCTCCTATCATCGAGCTCGGCGCGGGAACAGGCTTCCTGTCGATATTGCTCGCCCAGCTCGGCGCCGACGTGATGGCTACGGATCTGGACGGTGATGGAGATGACGGAAGGCAGACACCGCTGGGCAGACTAGCCGGGAACATCGCGCTCAGTCCGTCGATCCTCGTCTGCTTGCGGTTCTGCTGACGGGCAGATCAATGCGCCAAGCCCGTGAGGGTCGAAGCTCTAGACTGGATGGATGCCGCTTCGCCGGCTGAAGAACGTCCAGGTATATGGAAGGAGGTCTTATCTGGCGCGAAGGCTCATACGATCATCGGGGCGGACATCGTGAGTGTGTGGCGCGAGCAAACCTCTCTCTTTCGGACCGTCATCGACTGACACCGTCGCAACCTCAGTATAGAGGCAGACGCTGATCCGAAGATCTACGACCCATCACTTGTCCCTCCTCTCGTATCGACTATCAGTGTCCTGCTCGCTTCGCATCAAGCTTCGCCTTCTGCTATTATATCCGCGACAGTTCGGAACCCGGCTACCCTTGATCTCTTCGTCGCTACATGTGGTATGTCCGCGAGACCTCTCCATCCCTGGTCCTGTAGCTGAATGCAGGTACATCAGGGCTCCAGGTAGACGTATTGGACCTCACGCCGATGTCATCCGATTCTCCAACCTTCTGGGATTCCGCGCTGGACGCAGGCAGCGAAGTCCGCATCATGCGCATCTCCAAGCTTGAGCCTGTATAGCTATGCATGAGAGACTGGGCATCGTGGGTCTGCAGCGCCGTAGGATCATGTATGCACACTGTTGATCCGCCGTGCATACTGGAGGGCAGTCTCGGCAGGAGGATGCTGGCATAGGCGGTTTAAGCGAGGCTGCGAACCGGGTCTGAGCGGTTTCATGTTGCGTTGCGATTGTCACCGCCATCATCTTCAGCTCCATCATTTCATGAGCTCGTCACGAGACACGATGTGTCGCATGCCGACCTGAATATGGAGACGCCAAGGTTCTGCGCGACACCCACATACACGCAAACAAAGCGACGATCCGATACAAGCCAACCTAGACGGGCCCGGAACCTGGAGAAACAAAAAGTCACGGCACTCGCGTTAAGCGGACAAAAGGCGGTTTGAAGAGGAAATACTAACCCGTGAGTGTGTGTTTCTCGCGATACGGCCTTGAAGTGTCTATGCGAGAGTATCGCACTCAGGGGGATTGGCAGCGAACGTTTCGAGAGCAAAATCAGGAGCAGGAAAGGCAGCAACAGATCTGGAGGTGGAACGACGGGTCTTCTGTCGCGATGCTTGGGGCACGCCAGGTTGCACAGCGTGTCAGATAACATTGTGTCGAAGGACAAGGGACGTCCACAGTTTGCGAGCTGCAAGAGCGCCTTTCGTCCGACGCGGACACTCTTTGTGGCTCAAGGCCTGGATGGCTGAGCATCGCGTATTTGACGCTGATTCCAGGCTCTCACTGGTACAGAGTACCCACGCCATCACCCGGTCAGCTCGGATCGGTAGGAAAAGGCCTCAGATCTTCACGCCGCGCTGGGCCCCGGTCTTTGCTCATCCCAGTCACACATAACTCATCAGAACCAAGTACGTCCTTTACCACCCCCGTCTGTCCGCTTTTCCTCGCTCGTCCCCATTTCAGCGCGATTGGTCGCAACACTCGATCCGCGTTCGGTTGAGCCCCTTCCACCCCTGCCC
>JAHXHD010000943.1:0-22228 GCA_019857685.1 Papiliotrema terrestris
CACACACACACGCGCACACACACGCACACATCGGGAACCCCAACCCATCCGGCTCACTTTGCGTTCTTCGGGCCCACGGGAGACTTGGGGGAAGTCGACTTGCGCTTAGCCAACCTGGTTCTCAGTAGCTGCATACAACCGGGCATGGACTCGCGAACGGACTTTCGGTACTGCGCGTCCACGGTAGCCTCTCTCCCTTGTAAGCGCTTCTCCCGCGACTGGAGTTCGATCTCGATCCCTTTCAAGCGCGCAGCCTCTTGATCGAGATATTGCGCGCGCTTTGTAAGCGCATTCGCCTTCGATTCGAGTTCTTTCTCGCGATCTCTGAAGGCATCACCTTCCTGCGGACTGACAGCTCAGATACGGGTTTCAAGTGCGTCTGGTGAATCAGGATACCACTCACTGACTTAAGGTGTCGTTGCGAAGCCAGCCGGCAATGACAGACTCCGCGAGGAGATCGCTCGTCGTCGGACGCGAAAGTGGCTTGCATGAGCTCCGCTCGGATGCGCATCGATATCAGGACTCACGTCCATGGAAAGCATACGGCAGCATACCATGCGGAGCCCGTCGTCGACGTCGGACGGCATCAACAGGTCGATGCCCCTCGATATACCCTTTGCATTCGCTCGTGGACAGCTGGCGTTCAGGTTTTGCGCACGCGACTTGGCACATGAGCTCACCGCAGCATGACGAGCTCGAACATGACACATCCAAAACTATATATGTCCGTTTTGACGTCGTAAGGTCTGCCTTGCAGCAGCTCCTGACCTTGTCAACGGGTCCCATTCTGCGCAGGTGGCACATACGGGTGAGAGGTAACCTGGGGTCTGCAAAGCTCAGCTGACCTCACAGCCACCGGCATTTACTCTCATACCCCTACAAAGGACCGCGTGCATTGTTTGTCCGATGTTAACACCTTGCCGAGGCCGAAGTCCGCCAGTTTCAACGTGCCTTGGGCGTCGAAGAGGACTGAAAGATGAGTTCCTCGTCGGTGCAGCAATGGCTTACTGTTCTCCGGCTTGAGGTCTCTGTGCAGAATGATGTCGCCTGCTGCGGAAGAGGGGTGATGGCAGTGATGTAACCCCATGCACAACTGGACGGCAACGTCGAAGATGACCTCTTTCGCGATTGTTCGCCTGGCGATCAACGATGTCACATCTGATCTCGGCTATGGGTGCAAGTGGTGCTTGCACTGCACCTGTTCGAGATGGCGTCATCGATGAGCGATCTGAGATCTCCTTTGGCGCAGTATTCCATGATGATCGTGGCATTCTCTGGACTGAGCTCGTAGTCAATGAATCTCACGATATGGACGTGATTCAGACGACGCAAGACCCGGATTTCGATACGAGATAAGTCCAAGACCGAGCGATGACCCTTGAAAGCGATCTTCTTGACCGCAACCAGCTATATGGAAAGGTCAGCATACAGGTCTATGTTTGGGAGACCCGTAGGTACTGACATTCTCAGTGGCTTTCAACCGTGCCAGTACGACCAGCCCAAAGCCGCCCTCACCGAGCTCTCGGAGGACCTCGTAAGACGTCATGTTCGTTAAGGCGATGAGATGGTATGCAATGCTTCAATGTGACTGACAGCGTCACAAACGTCTGCGTCTTATATCCCAGGTCGGGGAAGGTGCTTCGGCAATGCATAGCTTGACGAAACCACACGATGTCCCTTCGGTCGCGTCTTCGCATCAAAGCACCGATGCCCTGCACCCTGATTCGACTCTACCGCGAGGGTGCATGCACCTTCTGAGCCCCTCAAGACCTTGAGCCCTTCTCGCATTGCACCATGATCCCGAGCTAGATCGCAAATGCCGTGTCGCATCGTCGTTCTTGCCCTTTTGTTGTGTGCCGTGGCTGTTTCAGCCCCGTTTACTGTACAGTTTCAACTTCACCTCTTGATCCGTCTAGCTTCCCCTTGGTGTCGTTCTTTCGCTCTCTTGCCGACGTCACGAGCATTGCGAGATACTCGTTTCGCCGCGCCTTTTTGCCCTTTTGTCTTTCTACCATGCTGTTTCAGCCTCGTTCGCGGTACGGTTTGAGTCTTACTCAGTGCATGATACATCAAGCTCTGCCTCATTGTTTGTCCTTCCCATCCCTTTTTCAGACCTCCCTCTTGCCTCGTCCCCGAAAGGCGTTGCGCAGTCACGGAAGGGGACAACATGGCAGCAAGCAGAATGAAAATGAGCTGGGTCCACGCGAGTACAGCTTATATGCGGACCGTCAGTCACGCTCCCACAGTGATGACCAGATTAGCACTCCAAGAGACTCGTGGGTACCATCCGCCATGCATCCGCCATGCAGCCGCCATGCATCCGCCATGCATGCTTGCTAGAGCTCTTCTGCGCATCGCTGCCGTGCGGCTTCTACTAGGTCCTTATCCGCCAAGCTACTCGGTAGTAGACGAATCTGCTCAAGCGAAACTTGATCCAGATTTGAGATGCTGATCACAGGTGCCGCATCGAGAACCGCTTGCCCGAGTATGTCCACCAAGTAGACATACTTCCGAGCTCGTAACAAGCGCTTCTGCAAAGCGGTACGGCCCCTTTTGTTCTCCACCTTCGGTCTGACGCCTTCAGTGTCGCACAATATGGTGAAAAGGCGGTTCTGCTCAGTGCGATCATGCCATGCTTTATCGCCTTTGTGTAGCTGCAGATCAGGGAAGGCTCGAGACCGAACAAATCACGCACCTCACAGAACGCTCGGTAGGCGCAGCCCAGCGACCAATATGTCCAGTTCGTCGCTCGTGATAGCTCGATCCCTTTCCTTTCGAGCGAGTCCACTCTGTCCAGCAGACTGATCAAGGCACCACATGGCTCGGCGGACATTTGTGCCCAGTCGTGCATCCGCAGCACATGCTGTGCAAGCGTGGATCGATCCTCGCTACAATCGGTGCGATGCGAGATGGGGGTGACTGGCGTGGTAAGGATTCGTCGAAGAAGGCCCTCGATCGCCCTCGTCCGTATTTTGGGCTTCTCATCGACGTCAATATCGCTTCGGCCGGACTGTTGAGTCGTTCCTGAGCGCACTTCGTTAGACTGTCCTGCCTGATGAGAGCTCAATTGAATCTGTCGCATCAGCATATCTCACCGCGGGAGCCTACTTCGTATTCGTTGGATTGGATCTCAGGGTCAAAGCAGGAGCCCACTCATACTGGACCATTGCAGCCGTCTCGAATGCGCTTATGAGAGCGAGATACAGCATTCCTGCATACTTGGCAGCCTTGAGCGGATCGTTTTGATGGATAACATGACGAGCGAACTGGACGAAGTCGACCAGGGCGGGTTCTCGACGTCGAGATCCGTCGGCGTCAAGGCTATAATATGTTTGGGCGCCGAGGACAGCGAAGCCATGCTGCTATATCAGGACGACCCAGTTTACGAGGCGAGGACCTCGCTGGCTTCGAACTCATAACAGTGGAGAATGTTGCAAATGGGGGTGTGATGTTTGAGATGCATGAACGAGGTCCATTAGATCGGAATCACGGAGGACGATATGGCGATGCATACATGCGCAATCGCCCCCGTCACGAACGGCCGATGACGACAAAAAGCTCATCGTGCTGTTTCAGCCGCGTGGCGTTTGTTTCAGGGGGCAATGTTTCTGATCTCTGCCGGTTACTCTATGTGTCTGGTCAGGATGGGTCCGCCACAAGCCAGCCCTGACACGGAGGATCCCCGGTGTCGGGGCTCGTATCTCGTGACCAATGACTCGCTTGGTATCGCTGCCCTGCATTGCGAAAGCTTGTCGCGCTCACAATGGCGTGGAAAAGCAGCAGGAGATCGATGAGCACGGAGCCTCAACCTTGTCGACCGACCGAACGTCCGTACAGGGTGGCGAAGTCTGGGACCCGGTGCCAAGCATTGATCGCGCGCAGAGCGGTCAGGCATTGCCCAGTGCGAAGTCTAGCGTCCACAGGCGAGCACTGACGTCGGGCATGGCCATTCCTGAACGCGATGACCATTCAATGCATCTAACTGAGGCTTCATGCAACGCCAGGCGGATTCGACGATAGAGCCTCGATGCCTGATTTATTCGGAATCGTAAAGTGGACTGTCATTACGTGTCATCACCGGATCTCATAGCCAAGAGCGGCACCGCTTGATTGCGTAATCTGCCGACCCAGGCCTGCGCAGTGCATCGCTGGGTCATTAGACTGATCGGACGTCTCGTTCGCGACCGGCTTGGAGACAGTCATGGCTACGGCACTCTGAGCACAAGGGACATCTCCGATCCACGGAACACGCCGGTATATAAGCTTTTGACATAGTTGACCGGTATCCCTTTGCCGGCACGCACCCTTTCCGTAGCGTAGATATGGCTGATAAACATCGTCTGAGCATTCTGAATTTTCTACCTCAGACACCCAAGCCATCGATTTGCTTCTGACAGTGGTGCTGGGCGTCAACAGACCGTGATCGCGAGTTACAAGCTCACACTCGGTAGTCGGCCCGGATCCAGAGTAAGGCTCTTGAACTTCCTCGTCTCATCCACCACTGATCAACCTGAAAGAGCGCCGTTTTCCACCAAGTTTCCCAAACCCAGATCATGATATCTGCGAGTAGTTCCACTACATTCTTAGGAGAATGCGCAAGTCATATGGCCCGAGTAGCTTGGACACGGCAAGGAGCCTATAATGCCCCGACTTAAATAGGCGGTGTAGATAAACTAACTTCCGGCCCAGGGCGGAGCTACGCCTCGAGTTTCCCTCGCCCCCCTTACATCACCCGCTATTCGGACGAATCTAATCACCTCGCACTTGCCATCGTCTCTTACCTCCTGCATGTCGCTGTGGCCGTGAAAAGCCTACAGCAAACTATCAGAGCGCGTCTCGACTCGGCATATCGATCAGAAGCTTTGTTACCGCGGAGTAAAGCTCCTGACACGGACATGGGCTTCAAAGCTGCCGCTTATCGTTCTCTAGATCTGCGAACATACACGAACTCGAACGCTCATCCACTGGTGTTGTACCTCTAGAGCTTGTACGGATCCGGATGATTTCGTTGGGTGGTCGAGCATGGTCCGCACTGGCCGGCCAGCCATGTCACGTCCTCGTCTAGGCGAGACGGAAGGCTAGCCGAGTCTAGTGACAAACGCCTGGCGAATGGTTATCGATGTCCGATCTGTCCATAGGGATCGCATGCCATAATACATGCCAGGCGCTGACATCGGATGCTCGTCGTTTCTAGACCTTGCGCGACCTACGTCGCGTCCCATCCGATCTGACATTGCCGAGCTTGGTCAACGCAATGCCGACCACGCTTGTTGAAGAGGGGAATCAGGCGAGAGAGACGGGGGACGGGCGGAGGAACGTTCATGTGCCCCAGCCGGATGAAGGGCCATCCTGCTACTAGTAGTCACGGTGGCGGATTCTCAAGGGCTCTGTCCGGCGCTCGTCGGCAGAGTCTCGCAGCTTTGAACGTGTTTCAGCCTGCCGAAGCGCCGACATGATCGATGACCTCTCAATGCACATATTAAGCTTGCTGTCGGCCATGCACGGCTGTAGCCAGATTTCTTCCTCTCTTCAGCCTGCCTGATTCCTTTCTGAGTTCGGCAGCATCCGCATGAGATCTTCTCAGAGCGAGCGCGGGTTAGATCTTCAAATGATAACGTCCAATCCCTGCTACTCCAGGTAATGCTGGCACTCTTCCTGATTTCTTCCGCATCTTCGGGCAAGGCCTTCCTTGCCCATAAAGCTGATGACTTATACACGAAACCTCTTTTTGGAAATGCCTCTACTGCCGCATTTGGTTGCGCGACATCGTCTGCAACTCATGATGTCGCCAAGAGTAGGCCAAATCAATGCGAACAGGCAGAAGCACGCCGCCGCGCTGACCACACCCTTCCACATGGGTGCGATGATCTTTGCATTCCATTCGTTCTGTGATTCCCCGCTCCACTGCGTGCGACCGACTTAGTCGGGTCTTGGTGACCGCGACTTCACGCCACACTACACCTGACCCACATTATCGATGAGCGGTGTGACAGCACCAATGGTTGGCCGCGCAGCATGCATGTCAGTTTATTGGCAGTTCAGGGGCAACGCGCGGGGTTGACAACACTTCTGTCTAGACGACATGAGGTTTATACCTCACAAGTGGCAACCGGTGAAAGCTGAATTCGCACATTTAGCACCGCTCGAAGCTTCAGCCTGCGCGTTGGGTGTTCGGGGTGGGCTGACCGCTGAGTTAATGCCTTTGAACTACAAGCTAAGGCGCACCAATATGGTTTGAGAGCTGAGTACCGTGCACTTCGTGGTCTAAGCATAGGAGAATGCGTCACGAATCCATGGCTGGAAATGGAAACGCTTGCTGAGTAGTCACGTGACTTGATAGACATCACCACCCAATCACCCGGATCTAGTCATGGCCGCCTCTCTCCTGTGCTGACCCTGATGCATCGGACCTAACATTGACGGTCAGCCTATAGAATCGGTCCGTTCGCCAGTCGATGCCCTTTGAAGACCCATTGACACGGTCTGTGTGGTCTACTTGCCAGGGTCCGGATCGCCTTCGCCTTCAGCTCCTACTCATATCTGGGTGTCCTTCTGCTTTACACATACATCTGCATATATATTCAATTGTCTTCGGGTTCACATGTCAAAAAATTCCTCCACCTCTTCACTCAGAAACATCCAACTGGGGACCGGCAGAGTGCTGTGGTATTCTGTTTCGGCCCTTCGACATAACCCACCTATCAACGACCGACATCTCTAGCTATTGACGGTGCGTGGCAGATTCGGAAGCGAGAGAGCCGTCGTTGACATAGGCAGTCATGTCTGACGTATATCATACACCTTTCGTCATGAGCCCGTACTTCTCGCTGGTTTTCGCCAACCGTTCTGCTTGCAACTGCACGGTCTGGATCGCTTTCAACGGAGACTGGTGGGCCGCTCCAACCTTGCGACCAGGCTATTCACTGCTTCCTGTGCCGGTCCTGGAGGGCTTCCAGGTGGACTGGAAGGTGATATCCGAGACCATGGTTGAGCAATACAATGCTCGCCACCCGGGCTCCTTCGACAGTCAACTCGAGAACATTCTCGAGGAGTCTCGCTTCGTCAAATGGCAAGGGTCCTTCGTTTGCGAAGCTGCTCAACTGGGTCGCGGGATGAGGATAGAGCTCTGTTGAGGTCACATTCCACCAGTAGGTCTTGCTGTGTGACGGACGGCGATGTCAGATGACGACGGGCTCGCTTGCCGTACCTGCTCCCTCATCATGAATGCATAGTTGCATCCGCAGTCCTCACGAACAGCGAGAAATCGGATATCGTTGGCGGCAGGCTCATCGAGAATTGCCATCAGGTCGATCCCCGCATCTGTCGCTTATGCATTCGTGGCATTTCTGTGCAGCTAGAGCATCCACGTCAAGGGGAGAGCCTCTGCCGAGACGGATGTGCATTGTAAGACTCAAAGATTCCTGCAATTCCTGCTGCAACGTGAGCCGAATCGAAGTGAAGTCGGGCGGTTAACCCTTTCCACCACATCGTCTAGAACGGCGTGACTTTAGGTTTCGGAGCTTCTTGTCCTGTAATCATGTCCTAACCACGAAAGAGCTTGACTAGATGAGCCATTTAAATGACTGCAAGCTTCATTTCCGATCTCGTGCTGACCGATGAGGCGCTATCATGCGTGAACGAGTTGACAGCCTAGTCTGAGGACAGGTCTGAAAGATTTCGAGCGAGAACGTTGTGTCTCCATTGTTACGCGCAATGCCCTGAACAAGTGAGGCGAAGTAGAGAGCTTTGCCGTAACACACCAGAGCCCTTCATAGCCCGAACGTCATCAGGACACAACGCAGAGAGCGAAGCCGCCCTCCCTTGTCGGCATCACGCCTTGGTATGATGCTAGAATGAGAGCCAACCTGATTAATAACTTATCGCAGTCTCCCATTTAAGTCGGGACCTGATAGGGTCGCCGGTCCCGTTAGTACGTGATTGGCGGACATCCGACCAAGACCACTAGATCCTGGGCGGCGTACGTGGGCTGAAGCTCACCACTATTCTATGGCGGGCTTCTGCACAAGAGTGTACGTGCAAGGTCGACCTCGCTCGCCTTGGAAACGCCTTCTTCAGAAATATATAATCAGGAGATTGGCTGGGAACGCTGTCGCATTCCGGTAACTCGCGCACCGTAATTGAGGGCGCGGCGCAGGCTTCATGGTCAGCGGCAGGCTTCCACTTGCGCATGGTTGGCGCCGGTGCAGATCCGACTCTCCATAATGCATGGGCCAAAGCTGGTGCTTCAAATAGAAACATTGTACACCCCATCGTACTCGACGTGCTGACTGTGGTGAACTCGACAAGGCCATCGAGAACCCCAAGAGCGGCCTCAATCTCAAGGGCCTGTCGAGGGTCCGTCAAATCGGCGCGCTCGTAAATCTCGGCGTCTCCCTGGGCACGGAGGCTAAACTGTCCAGGCGGCGTGACGATCTTGTTGCCGCCTTCAAGGCTTTCAAGGACGCCGAAGCCTTGTGCCCAAGCGACGACCCCGAGCACTGGATCATCCGCTACAACGAGACGAAGCTGCGCAACGACATCCACAAGGAGCTCGGATGGTTAGGGGCGACTCCTTTGGCAGGCAGGCGCTCGCGTCATACGCCCAGCTCGTCCATAAGGTGTCATTGTCAACCACCCACCGGCTCTTGTGTGCCGACGCGGCTGCCAAGCTCGCTCACAGCTTCAGCCGCTGGTCCGACGGCGAGCCGATACCAGGCGAAAGCCCTCCAGCTGCTTCCCGAGTTTCTCACCGCTCCCACTACACGGGCCGCGCTTCTGAAAACCGTACGAACATTCCGCCATATCGCGGGCGATGCAGCCACTCTCACCGTAGCAGCGGGGGAACCCGTCAGCACCGCAATTCAACGCCTCGAGTTCGGCCGATCCTTCTTATGGGACCGACTGCTTGTCCAGACGAACGCCCGTAGATGACCTCGAAGCGGTAGACGCTGACTTAGCGGCCGAGTTCAAGCTAGCGCGCTTGGCGTTGCGGAGACAGTGTGATCTAGCCTCGCGAAGGCTGGCTGCATTGACGTCATCTAACGACTCCAGGGTCGGAGACGTCTCCCGCCTCGAAAACGCCGCCAACTGGAAGAACTACCAAGGCGTCCTGGAAAAGATACGAGGGAAGCCCGGCTTCAAGAGCTTCGTGCTCCATGACGAGGTGCAGGACGACCTGCAGAAGAGACCGGCCGATCTGCAGCAACAAGGGGCCGACCTACAGGAACAAGCCGTGCACGCGCCCATCGTTCACGTGAACGCGAGGCAGCACCGCAGCGACGCACTCGTGGTCACGCAACACAGGGTGTATAGCGTCCATTTACCGAAGTTCTCCTTTCGGGACATCGCCGTTCGCGGCGTCGAGATGTTCTGCGTAAGAGACGCGCTCTCCAAGCGGGAGCGACGGGAGCAGGCAGCTGCCAAGTTTGACGAGATCAGGGGCTGGCTGTGGGAGGCCGTCGCGAAGCCGGTGCTAGACTCCATGGCTGCGGATGGCGATCCATGAAGCCGAGACGATAGCGTCCCGCCTCAATACGCTGGGGGTTAAACGCAAGATCCTGCGGGAGCCGGACGTCAGCCTCGCGCAGGCAGGGCTTCAGAAGGGTAGCTTCGCCTTCTTCGCGGCCCACGCTGAAGCCGATTGGAACGATCCATCGGAGAGCGCGATCTTGATGGGCTCTCCGGGGGCTCCCACTGCGCAGCGCCTGACCGTGAACGCGATCCTCGACGCCAAAATGGACGATTGCCGACTCGTGTATCTCTCGTCATGCGAGTCCGGGACGACCCTCGACCTGGAATTGAGCGATGAGGGGTTGAGCCTTGCTGGGGCTTTTCACATGGAAGGCGCAAATCACGTCATGTCGGCGTTGTGTCAGGTCGACGACACGGTGGCCTGTCGCGCTGCGACGCGGTTCTTTCAGTCTCTCGGTGGAAGGTGACGACCCGGATGGCCGTGTGGGACAAATGGATATCGAGCGGGCGGCAGATGCGCTCCATGTCAGCATCCAGGAGCTGAGGGCCAGCCTCCCCTGTTTTGGACACCATTCGTACATTCTGGCTGTTAGTTGCGCCGACAGTGGGTGGCTGCGGAGCGGAGTATAAATAGTTGCCCGGAACACGCACAGGAGTGTTGTATGCATTCAATCGTCGGAGATGCCAAGTCTAGTGACATGGCAGGTTGCTTTCTCATGCGTCGGCGTCCTTCCCCATCGCGCGCAGCTGTTCGCCATTGGAATTACCCTACCCAGATGCATCCAACGCTATGACCACAGCAGTCGGAACGGAAAGCGGGAAGGAAATGAGCACGTGAACTCAGCTCAAGTTTCCTGCCGCCGCTGAATCGCGGACAGGCATGGGGGTAAGTTAGGGGTTTACATCTCGGGTCTGGTACTCTGGTCTACTTGGCTAGGTTACATATGGTTCGAATGAATGCGCTCGGGCCCTAAGCAAGCCGAGGGAGAGCCGCCTGACAAGGAGAGAGTAAACGCCACCCGTCATGATCGATTTCCAGGGCTTGAGGGCATCCCTCGCATCCGTTTCCATCATACTGCTGTGGGAGAGCACGAAAGGCCTGAATGGTCGGTCCGTCGTCGAGTGCTGGCGGCGTTTCCCCCATGCCACAGCGTTAAGGTGTTAGTAGACCAGTTGGGTGGTTCTTTCAGCTGCAGAGTCCTCCCCGAGGGTAACCAGAGGCAGCGTGGCGGCTTGGGGCTCTTGGGAGGCGAGGGAGACGATGGTGATGTTGAGGTCCTCGCTTCCTCTGCGGTAATCATAGGTTCTAGGAACCGTTTTCTCGGCACTGCAGGCCTGATACAGCTCCCCAGGAGATGCAGGCCGGTCTCGTTTGCCTTCTGAAGAGCCACAGTCTTGCTCTTTGCCATGTTGAGTTGCATAGAAGGCTGGCGCGCAGGGAACAAGGCTGACAATTCCTCCCGGCATTGGGGTTGTTGCTGAGACTGTAGATGTCGTCGAGGTAGGCTAAAATGAGCTGGGGATCAAGCGTTGTTGACGAGTCGTCTAGAAGCGCCCAAATCCCAAGGGCGAGCATGGGGGGACCAAGCGGGCCCCCTTGGCGCATCTCTTGGGCTAAGGAGAGACTGTGGGTGATCTCTGTCTCCCTGCTGGCCAAGGGGAGGTCTGAAGGTGACCGGTAGGCCCATCTGCCGGCTCGGTAGAGGCTGGGATCAATGCGACGCAGTCCTGTGGCGATCTCCCTTTGATGCTCGGTGTTGAAAGCGTTGCTGAAGTGCAATCAAACGAAACGGCAGCACCTGCACAACCGATCAAGACGACCGAATCGAGCGAGACGGCAGCCTTTGTCTCTGATGTGGTCTCCTCGTTCGACAGCAACTCGACTGGACACCGTTTCCTTGCCGGCGACTACTCGCATCTCTCACTTCTGGCCCGCGCACACTGCTGGATCATTGACTCTGGTGCGAAAGGCCAAGACTAGGGATCAGTCTCTGTTCTTTGACATCAAGGCGCTCGACTCAACCTTTCGGATCGCCACTGCTGATAACGGCTCGCTTGAGGCACCCTCGATCGATTCGACCTCCCTTTCAACAAAAGGAAGGAGAAGGTCATCCTTCTAAAGGTCATCTTCGTTTGTGGTCTAGTTTTCAACCGCCTTTCGGTCCTTGCACTCACCCTCCTCCGGGCGGACGTTCGGTTCAAGGTCTCGCTCTGCAAGGTCCTTCTGAACAATGTCGAAGCCCTACGCGCTTGACTTCAGAACAAGGAGGCCCCCCAGCAAGGCGACAACTCATACCCCCTCACATGATGATGCCCGCCCTTCCAGCCTCGATCGAGCTCTCTCCCCGGGCCATCAGCCTAACTGTGTCAAGCCCTCTGGATCACGAGCGACTTGTCAAGTCTATTATCGAAGGCTCGGTCACCTCGCCTCGGCCTCGCCGAGGACGCTCTTCGGTCGCATTAGCACCGGTGGCCGAGTGGCTCGCTCGACCGACAAGTCTGGCCCCTGTGAAGGACGTGTCAGGGGCAAGATAGTGCGCCCTCCCTTTACTCTGAGCGAGTCTCGAGTCAACGCTCGCCTGGACCTCGTTCACAACGACCTCTGCGGACCCATAGGAGTTCGTTCGGAAGAAGAGGGCCAGTACCTGCTGGTGCTTGTAGACGATCGCTCGAGGTACACATGGGCCTATTTCCTTAAGAACAAGTCGGAAGCGTTGGCTTGCTTCAAGGACTGGATGGTCGAGGTTGAGCCATTCACCGAACGCAAGGTGAAGCCCGTTCGCTCGAACGACCGCGGGGAGTACACCAGCAAGGAGCTTGAGGGTCATTTTGCTTGCTCAGGATCGAACACCAGACGGCTGTTCCCTATTCCTCTCAACAAAATGGGATAGCCGAGCGTTCCAATCGCACCATGGTCGAACGCACTGTCGCCCTCCTCTACTCAGAACGACTTCCCCTCTCTTCTGGGCTGAGGTGATGACCACTGTGGCGTATCTGAAGAACCACTCTTCAACTCACTCGCTCAGAGATCGAACTCCCCTGGAAGCATACGCGGGCATATGACCTGGCCCATCGAGCTTCGAGTGATCGGTTGTGTGGCATGGTCGCTGGTCGGTAAGGGCGGTCGGGACAGCAAGCTTCATCCTCGAGCGACCTTGTAAGCCGTTTGCTTTGCTCCATACCCAACGAAACAGCACAAGCTGCGGGATTCCAAGGCTAACAAAATCACCATCGCGCGCGAGGTCGTGTTCGATGAATCGATCTCGCCCCAAAAGCAACTCAGCTGACAGCCCTCACTCGAGAAGCTCAACAAGGCCCTCTTGAGGCGTCCCACTTATCGAGCGTCCGAACCACTGCCTCGTCTGCAGGCGATTCGAACACCTCGATCCCGCTCGAGATATCCGAAAAAGTGGGAGATATGCCTGGAGCAGGTGAATTAGTGAGAGCAGAGGACCGAGTGAGCAGAGAGCCCCGTCGGGACAGACGCAAACGAGGGTAACATCGACACCGAGGATGAGATCGACCGACTGCCTCAATATCGAGGCTCGGCCTACAGACGAGCAAAGCGGCCAGGTTGCAAATATTGCGCCTTGTCCGATCGCCCAGTAGGATTATCCACCACCGTAACCCACAATGTCGCCTCATCGTACTTTGACCTGCTGAGCGCGATGTCGGAAGCAATATGTCCCAGCTCCCTTGTAACCACCATGCTCGTACGTCAGAGCGGGAGCGTCACCCTTAACCTTGCCGTCGTTGTCACTACTTCGAATCGACGATAGCAACGATGTTGAGACTCCGGATGCAAATTGCCTGGCCTGCTTCGTCACCGACCTCGTCGTCGAGCGAGAGTGCCGCGTTGAACCTCGCTGCCGCCTCCTTGTACTGTGACTGCTTAAGGGCGATGGAACCCAACATGCGGTGGCAATCTGCCTCGCCTGCTTGTCACCTACCCCCATATGCAGTGGAAGTGCCTCGGTGGACCTCGCGGTCGCCTCCTCGTATCTTGACTGTTCAAGGGCGATAACCCAGCTTGCAGGCATAACCTGCCGTGCCAGCCTCACCGAGGAGCGCTTCTGTGAACCTCGAGCTCACAGGCAACAACCGCCCGGAGGTGTCCTCTGTTATAATGGATATCTTTTCCCTTCTCGCCATTGGGAACAACTCCACGTAGATGTTGGGTCAAAGCAGGGACAATTTCGCTGACCTCCCCGAGGCCCAAAGGCAGAGGGCTCATGTCCGCCGGCGCGAAGAGGCGGGTGGGGTCAACCGGTCTAGTGGCAGGGTTGAGTCCGGAACTGGGGTGGGGGGTGGGGCGAGGCTGTTGTCGCTGCTGATCAGGCCCAGGGGCTTGCTTATCTTGTGCGTCGCCCTGAGGCAGCTTGGGTTACGTACGTGTTAAACTATTGAAAGATAGTCTGAAGGGCTCACAATCGAGCCGACACGTTGACAGTGGCCCTGAGCAGCTTGACGCCTAAGACTGCACCCACGGGCTGCGGGGCTCTTCGTGGTGGAGCTACCGGAGCAGCGGCTCTTGCATCAAATGGGCCCTGCTGATTTGAAAACTCGGCTCTTGCAGCAAATGGGCCTTGCGAATTTGAAAACTCATCTCCGCGATCTGCCTCTGCGGACCTGAGGAGTAGACGTTATGCATGACACTGCGCCGAGATCACAGCCTGCCAGGCATCTCTTTCCGATGGCGGTGCAGTCGTTGGCAGATCTGGGTACGCAACTCGCAGGGTGGCAGGATGGGACGTCATCGTCTTATGAAAGGCCCACCGCCGTGATTGCGAAGTACTACGTCGCGTTCCCGTCGTTGCCTTAGGAACCCGCAGAGACATACTCCGGGCGGGTGAGTCCAGGTACGAGACCGTACTCATCTACCAGGTCCAGACACAACTTCAACCGGCCAGGGCAAGTACGTTGACAGACGCAAAACTGTTACTTCATTCAGAGATTTTGATTTACGCATCAAACATATTCTGTCCCCGCATTCTAATATCTTGCCACGGTCAAGGGATGCATAGCGTGTCTGTCTAGTCCACGGGGTCCAGACGCGAGATGAAACTCGCAAACCCCCCAGACGTGCATAAGCGCAGGAATCATCGCGTGCACACAGCTAAAGACCACGCCGACCTCGTGGCGCCCTTTCCTGTTGCCTTATACACTCTACTTTGTACGCTATCACACCGTCCGTCCACCCGTCTCACCGACTCGGCTTCTTCCCACCTCCTTGTCCATACTTAAAAGTTCTGCTTCCCCCCTTTGTGCTCACAACTTCCCATCAAGTGAGCATTACACCCCGGCCAATAAGTCCATCACAGTTCCGAGCAATCTGCCTTTGCCCACGGCTTGCCCACGGCTTGCCCACGGCGTGTCGCGACCCCGCTGCTCGCAGGTTTGCGGCTCTTCCGCTTACCATAGACCGATCAACATGTTCTTTAAGGCTTCCCTCGTCACTCTTGTCGGTGCCCTTGCTGTTTGTGAGTCCACTTGCTCCAATGCGACGCGACACACCTGCTGCTGTCCAACCCCGCCGGCGTTCACCGTTCCAACCCTGCCCGGTTTGAGCGCTCATCTGCAGCCGCGCTGGACTTGCGATCGGTCCACACTATCCTCCAGCGACAGCTTAGCCCCTCTGACGTCCCGGTGGCGTGCCAGAGCACCTGTCAATCCACCATCACCATCCTCAATGCCTGCCTGAACGGCGACCAGACCTGTCTCAGTGTCTGCCAGCCCGGCGCCTTGTCCGAGGTCGTAAGTGACTGTCTGAACCAATGCATCAAGTCTCAAGAGCTCATCTTAGACTACGTGCTTCCAATGTGTGCTTGACCAGGCCCCCGGAGTGACCCAGTCCGATGTCGACCAAGCCAACGAAACCGTCGGTGAACTCCAGTCCCTCTGCGCCTCAGCCGGACAGACCATCTCCGCCGCGTCGCTCACTGCGGCTTCTGGCGCGGCGACCGCCAGCTCGGGCGGTGCGTCCGCCTCGGATGTCAGCGCCTCCATCACCGACGCGTCATTCACCTCCGCCTCGGGCGGTCTCACCATCGGTGGAGGTGCCGCCTCTGGCGCTTCGACCTCGGGAGTTGCTATCACAAGCTCTGCCGTATGTGTGCCTGAATTTCACCCGCGACCGGCTAAATTGATTCGCAGTCTTCAAGTGGTGCTGCTGCTGCCTCGACTTCATCCAGCGCTTCTCGCACTGCCACTAGCGCTGCCTCTGCTACGCCTAGCAGTGCCGCAAGCGTCAGTGCCAAGCTCCCCAACTTCGCCGCCATGGCCCTCAGCCTTGGCGGTGTCGGTGCCGGTGCCGTGTTCGTCCTTTAAGCGGAAACGCTGGACCGGACAGACAGGATGCTTCCTGTGGGATGGAACCTGGCGTCTTCCTGGGAGCCTGTCGCTCAAAAATATCTACAGTTATCCCTCACATGAACCATCTAGTACGACTATAAACGTGGTCAGCTGCGCTTCTGTGTGCTACCTATTCCATGCACATCTATGCACACCATCTGGTGCTCTGCCGAGATTGTGCTCAACCTTCTTGTCTGAGAATACACCCATTGTTGAAATGACTCACACTTTGAGGGGCAACGTCCCGGTATCCATACCTTAATCTATCTTCCACGGACTCGGTGGTGTCATGGCCTGTCGATTCGAGGATGACGGTTTGGGGCCAACTGACCTCGCCGATAGTACTGCTCCTGATTTCCAAAGAAAGCTTGACAGCCGTGCTTGCGGGAACGATGACAATCTCGTGGGAGGGCTGGTCGAGAATTGTTCCGTTGGGGAGAGTCAGCAAATGGTAGAGCTCGGACAGTGTCTCAATGACCAGGATCTGTGATCAGCAATGGACTGCGCCAACGCAAAATCCCCTCACCCCCCCCCTCCCTGCCGCCATCGGACTACTGGCAACGACGTAAGTGCGTACTGAGTGTACTACGGGAGTCACTCGAATGCGACCGAGCAGCCCCTTGTCTCCCTCCGAAACAGACCGCACAGGTTCAAGGCTTCAGAAGGCCTAATGCACACCTTTGTTAGCTCTCCTAAGCCGAAGTAACTCAGATTGCTTGTTTCCCTTTCTTACCCCCAGTGAGCCGTGACTGTCCGTTGCATTGATCAATAAACTTCTGCGCGCAGTGCCCAGACATACCCGATGGTCTCCAAGGGGGAATAATACGGTGAGGGAGGCAACGTCATGCTCGTGCAACAAACCTCTTGCAGTGAGCCCGAAGAATATGATGTTGTGGAGAAAGTGAAAAGACAGGCTGTCTTTTCGATCAGCTGTGTGATTGTTGAGACATACTCAGTGGCGAAACGGGGGGCGGAGGTGTAGGGCTCGGGAAAAGATGTCGCGGGATATCCCGGCGACAATACACACTGTCGGGATGACGTGCTTCACTTGTTAGGATGCATGAGATTCTACACCAGCCCGTTGGATGCGCCGGGCATATCTTCACCGTTGGGAGTCCCCAGCTCGCTCTACCAGGAGCTACCACTGCCGTCGGCCTAGGTGTGACTTACTGTAGGACTCCATTGTGGCTCAGAGTAGGTGACAAAGGGACCCGATTGTCCGCGGGACATACTCACATAAGCCCGACGTACCGGATGGGATCGATGGCTTACTCAATGCTTCGTCTGTCTCTCGCAATCCTGGAAGTGCCGAAACACCTGTAATAATGTCTAATGCATGTTCGCGCGTTCATGCGGGGATCGGCGACGCGCCGGTATCGTGGGCAGGAAACCTTTGGAAGCCTTGTCTGGCGTCGTTCCCATCAGAGCGACGTGTCCGATTCCGTTGGTGGCCTTAATACCGATCTTGTAGTGACTTAGACGGCCGTCTCTGCAGACACAGTACATTCTCGAACCATCCAGAAAACCTCATTATGTACGTACACGACAGCCTACCGGTCTTGTGCTCGTTGACACCGTGCTCCGCGTCTCTCCGGCCCATCACACTCGTTTGAATCTTTCACTGCTGCTGCTTTTGATTTTTTGCACCCGCCGGTGGGCGGGCACATCAGTGTACAGAGGTGGCAGATCCACCACACCGCCATGATGTCCTCCTTGATCGGGGATCTCTCCCGCATCGGTATGCCTTTTGAACTCGGTCGGATCCTGGCTGCCCAGCGGGATAGGTGGAAGTGGATGCTGGGACGTAGTTGAACTAGTGACACTCGTGAAGCCACGGGGATAGCCTACTTTTGTGTCCGATGAAGAGACTCCAGAGCCGGCAGACGGGGAGGTGTAGTATCCGTGCGCCATGCTCGAAGCATCAGGCGAGGTCGTATCGTTCTCTGAGCTGGAAGATTCACTGAGCCCCCGCAGAGGCGCAGCTCTGCTTGGCAGGGGAGCGAAATAGGAACCTTGGTCTCCTGCCTCGGACTGGGTAATCGTGCCGGAGTCTTGTGGGCCAGGGCCGGGCGTGTCCACCCCTTGTTCGCCGAAGTTCGGTTCGGTCTGCACCATCTCTCCCGCTTCGTACTCGCTCCACGTCCTGGTTGGGGCGTTGCCCATTGTCGACATGGGGCCACGGCTCCTAGTGAATCGGAACGGCACCACTTTAGGCTCGACGTGACCGCCCCTCCCGCCCGAGCCTCCGACGAGGTCGACATTTTCTTGGTGTGCGCCACGGTCCTGGCGTCGTTTGCGGCGTATGTATAAGAGGATGAGGGCAATGATGGCTACAGTGACGGCCGCAGCACCAACAGCGATGCCAGCAATCGCGCCTGCGCTAAGACCCTTAGGGGAGGGGTTGGGATCGGGTTGGGGGGTCGGAGTATCTGTAGAGTCCCAAGCCGTTGATGTTGGGGAGACGGGGTTGACCTGCAGACCGGCAGGCCAGACTGATCGGTTCATCGATTGCTGAGAGACACAGTTGACGTTGCTGCCCGAAGAGACCTCGTAAATTTGGCCCACACCACCACGGCCTGTGAGAATCGTATCGTTTTCCAAACCGCTTTCCATGAGCTCCTCTCGCGCCCAGCGGTGTTCGGACTCACTTCATCATGACAGTGAACCTTGTACCGACTGTCATGTTCAATTGCTCTATCGTCGAGTTACCGTCCCTTTTCACCTCGTCGATCACCAAGTCCCATGGGTTGTAAGAAGCATCGAGCGGGGCGATCGTTAAGGAATACGGAACTACACCGGACGAGTGCGACGACGTGTTCCTCCATGCCACCGCCAACGAATAGTCGCACTCCGCGAGGGTGCCATAGACTTGAAAGTCGAAGTCTTTGTTGGGGTGAGGGACAGAGGTTAAGCATGCACTGTTGTCTGAGGGCTGTACGATCTGAATCGGCGTGGGATTGAATGCTTTGCCTCAGTACCGTCCCGGTGATCACCCGGCTACACCTACGGGCTTCATTGTACCACTGTGAATCGAAAATTATCACCACATAAGCTGTACCCGATTGAAGTTGAATCGGGATCTCCATGTCAGTCGCAGTCCGCGATAGATCTTGTTAGCGCTCACAGTGTCTGTATATGGGTACGACGCGTTAAACGGGCCGCCACTACCAAGAAACCGCCAGAAGGTGGGCTGCTGTCCGATCGGCCTGAAAGTCAAGCACATGGCAGGCGACCTGGGTAACACATACAATATCTCCAGCCACCAAGGTGGAACTCCGCCCGCGATTGAAAAGGTGACGGTCTATTGTTAGCAAGGATTAAAGGCGCAGAGGGCTTTGCCTTTTGGAGACTCGATATGTAACTCACTTCGCATTGTGAGGTGACTGTTGGCCACGTAAAGTTCCAGTCGTCTTGGCCGGCGAGGGCGTGGATGGAAATAAGAGCAGAGATCGAGAGTATTCGAAGCGGGTTGAAGGTCATCATGTTGCTCGTTCTGTTGGTTCCACTGTCCCTTCCAGAAGACGGGTGGGCAGTGTGTCGCAGTGATGTTGCCGTTACGACACAATCAGAAAGACACGGGCGGGTCTACGATCAACCGATTTTGGGGTCAGGCGAAGTGCTTAATGCGAGAGCCTGGGTGGTGCCGAAGAGTGGTCAGAAGTATTGTATAGGATCAGCGAAGCGGATTGAGTCGCCGCGACTTGTGAGTCTTATCCACTACGACTCGGGCTGCAATATTCCAACACGAATCCATCGCGGTGAGGAGGGGTCAGCCCTCAGCGATTTCAAAGCGTCGTGTAGCCGGACTCGAACGCTCAGCGGGAGAGGGGTGGGTCAGAAGTAGTCATCAGTAGGGTCCGAGCGGAAGAGAGGTCTAGGCGCGGGAGTACGACAGAGCTCATCGTCGTGGGACATGCACGCACAGCTCTTCCTCCTATGAGCTGAACTGATTAGGGGCTCCAAATTGCGATGCTGTTCTTCCGTTCAAAGTGACCACTTGGGCGGACTGCAAGTAGTATGTTCCCACGTCGCCCATGCATCAATGTCGAGCGGGAACGCGTTCGACCCGCAGCATGCGACAAACGGTGGAGACGGCGTCGAAGTTGAGATCCGCAGGTTCAAGTGTCAGGTCAAGTGATCTTGCTCAGATACGACAAGACCCGTCGAGTCGCGATCGCCTGAATGGCCTTGCCCAGGCCCCAGGCCACGTTCTTGAAAGCTGGTGGCTATGCGGGACTACGTACAGCCGTGATTCGGCTACGATCCGGCAAGTGCAGGTACGTGACATATTCCTCCTTATCGCGGAATTTCGCCGTGCATCACTTTTTGACAGTCACATCGTAACATAGCACCATTTGTCGGTGATCTGATCCTCTATTTGTCCCACAGCACTCTATCCCGGCGAGGCGCGCATCCGAACGAACCATCCTTGAGCTGACTTCCTCACGTCTCGCAAAAGCCTGTCTAACCTCGTGACATTCGGGACCAACCTCGGACCGGTACGATGCTGTAACTGTCGTCGTATATGATAAGCCGTATAAGCAGATGGGCTGTGGGAAGCCTTGAGTGATCCGTCATCGATTCGTTCTCAAGAGCGCGTCCTTCCCCCCTCTTCTTCGCCTCTGAACAATAGTGTGGACTAAGCGCGGACCTGCCCAGGACTGATTCACACCTCTATCTGGGTCAAAGACGTGTGGCAGCCACCACAAAGTCAGTTCCATCTTTGATAAGCCGACGAGAGAGACAACTGCGGTGCAAGCTGGCTAGAAACACGTACATGGAAACATCCTTTGAGCAAAGTCTCAATCGGATGTTGCAGGAGCGGAGGTGACAAGGACGTCCTTCCATAAAATGGCTGCTATGACTGTGACGTGAGTTCTCGCCGCTTGCATTGTTTGCTCTTCGATCGGCATATCTGTGTGCAGCAGTGCGACAGCGATCAGAAAACTCGAGCTCAAACCAACTTGATTTGACTTGTGGATATGATGGGATACGTAGCTGCTCTACCAAATGTTTGCTATCACTGTCGGATAGCATACACCTCTGTTCTTCTCAGTATCCCGCTTTGAGCTTTACGACGTCTAGGATATCACAGTAATTGCCGTCCAAACGATACTGTATTCCGTGAGAACCTGTTGTCCCAAATCTTGCTTGGTTTGTCTGTTGCAATGCTCCCTGCTAGCTGGGTGAATTCGGCAGGCGGGAGAGACTCGCCAAGGTGAACCCATGCCTGTATCTCTGAGAGTATCCCTTCTCTTGCGCTGCAGAGAAGTGCTGTTCAGGCCACGGGCAGCGTGTTTGCTGTTTTCGCGCTCGTGCAAGATTGATTTAGGAATTCGGTGAGGTGCAAAAGTTTCGAGTAATGTCGGTGATCCGAAACAACGTTCCCATATCGCGTACTTGATTTATTCCACGACGTTGTTAACAAGTAAGATAAAACAGACAATGTCATACGCGAGGCGAGGGAGTCCCCCAAACTGACGGGGATGTTCGGGTGGCGGAGAAAAATGAGTACCTGAATCCGCCGATGATGAGAGTCTTTGCTTCGTGGAAGGTGCGGTGATTTCAGGTACTTTTGGCTTATGAGCGTCTTAACAAGCATGCGCAGAGTCTGGGAAATGAGAGTCTCGAGAAATGAGACAGAAATCGAGGGCAAGCACAAACACTATGCTCGCATCCCAGCAGGCCACTGGAATTTTATGGGAAAAAGGCACGGGACCTTGTGTGATCGAGAATGGGAGGATAAAGACTTCGGCGGCACGGAATTAAGCGTGTGAGTGTGAGTGTTTGCCAACGGTTGGTGAGGATGACCAAGACTTGCCATTCGATAAATTCCTCACACAAATGGCAATGGGGCCTACAATAGGATTCCCCAGGGAACGGGATGATCGCGACCATGCCGAGTCCCTGTTGGTGATGGCAGTCCGCAGGGCTGTGGGGTACTCATAACCTGGTGACACCTGAGGTCGAGTCAAACGTGGTCAATCACTGCTAAATTGATGTTCATGTGGGAAAAGATGTGGGAAAAGAAGAAGAAGGCCGAAAGTACGGCACTATGAAAGGGTACGAGCTTGATGACTCCAGGTTACGGTTCTGCGTTAAGCGGCAAGAGTGTACGGGCCAGATCACTCTTTTCTCCTCACCTTCCCGCTCTTGGTCTCCGTCCATCCTTTTTCGATCCGCCGACGCTGTCCACACCCTCGAAACGTCTAGTCGAGCTGCGAGACGCCTCCTAAGCGCTCTCGCCTTTCGGGCTCCACCCGTCAACCTGGTTCACCACCAGTCCGAGCGCTCCATCCGGCATCGTGCTCTGCACGGGAACCGGCGGCGAAAGGAGCGGCATGCCCAAGCGTCCTCGCAGGTCATTACATTCCTGTCGCAACGTGTCCATTTGCGCCTTGTACAT
>JAHXHD010000944.1:0-13964 GCA_019857685.1 Papiliotrema terrestris
TTGTTGGGGAGTACTGTGGGGGAGTTGGCGCCTTGGAGTGGGGACCGGCTGGAGAGGCTGGATACAGTCAGCGAAGAGGAGAGAGAGCGGAACTCGAGGAGCGCGAGTCTGATCGTCACTCTCTCGAAGGATGGGGGCAGAGTGCCAAGCGAATGGAGTGGACGCAGCGGGGCGAGCGGGGAGGGAAGTGAAAGCAAGCGGGAAGAAAGGGTGAACGCGACCGAGCGGATAGTCTAGCGAAGGACGAGCTGCAAGCGCATGGTTGTATGATGAGCATAGTTCTGGGTCATTGCATAGTCGTGGATGTTAATCGCATATGACGACGTCGATCACGGATGATAGAATGATGCAGGGTCGGTGATGGATGCACAAGCCAAGCCGAGGCAAGGCACCCACTTGGGTGAACGCGGAACTAAATGTTTACCGGCGAATCGACACGGACAGCCAAATCGAGAGTGTCGGGGTTAAGCAAACGCCGTGAATTTCCGACCGACGAGCGGGGCGGTCTCGCCACCCATCTTGGTGGGTCGCGCAGATTTGATCCCGCCTGGCAGGTGGTGTTGCCTGGGTGTGTGGGCTCCCCCTCTGGGCTGGGTTGGGAGCGCAGTGCGCCCTGGGCGTGCTTGGTGGGAGGGATGGGATGCTGGCTGGCTCGGTTGGCGCTGGTGTGTGCTCGCTGCTTGCTGCTTGCTCGCTGGCTGGCACCTGCAGGTTCGCGGTTCATCGTCGATTGCGCATAGCTCAACCTTTATCACCCGTCAACACTTTTCTCATCTTCCGACAACAACCCGGCTGAAGGAGTGGATATCAAAATGCCCGTAAGTCGGTGCATCCGGGCGATCCTGGCGCAGATAAAGGATTGGAGAGGAGGAGGACACTGAGGCGCGATATCGCAAGGCGGGCTGCCTGGGACGACGCCGAGGCTGGATGGTATGGCGCACAAGGGCAGCGAGGATGCCGAAAACGAGTGCAGGAAGGAAGACTGGCTTGACATCGCTGGACGGAGAGGCTTGCCTTTGGGGAGACGGGACGCACGACGCACGAGGGAGCGAGCGACAAGGACGCCCAACTGACCTGCAGGAGCAAAAGCCCTCCACCTTCAAGCGATTCGTCGAGGTCGGCCGAGTCGTCCTCGTCAACGAGGGCCCGTCCGCCGGCAAGCTCGCCGTCATCGCCGAGATCATCGACCACAACCGGGTGCGTCGATGCTGCATTGATTCCTTGCAAGGGCGATTCTGACAGCAGGCCTTGATCGACGGACCCACCACCTCCGTCCCCCGACAACAATTCCCCTACCGAAACCTCATTCTCACGCCATACACCATCGCCAAGCTGCCCCGAGGCGCCGGATCAGGAGCGATCAAGAAGGCCGTCGAGAAGGCCGGTGTGACTGAGAAGTGGGAGGCTTCCGGATGGGCCAAGAAGCTCGCTGCCAGGCAGTCGCGAAAGGTGCGTCGCTGCTCTCCCACACTCTGTCGCCGTGCGCGGCGACACCCCACACTCCATCCTTTGTAGCCCTGTTTCAGACATCGTCCTCCTCACACATGACTCGCCTGTGTTGGACCCAGCTGACCCGCAGGAGTCCAACGACTTTGAGCGATTCAAGATCCAGCTCGCCAAGAGGTCGCGACGGGACGTCGTCCGAAAGGCGTACGTCAAGGAGAAGAAGGCTTCGGCTTAAGCGTCGCGCGTCGCCCGGTGGCACGTTACGACTGTATGCTGTATGCTAGGGGAGTCCGAGGGAGGAGGCATATAACGACATTTTGTAGAGGTCGCGAAATGCTCGTTATTCTCGGGACGTCATGACACTCATCACCTTCTGCCGTGCGGGCCGTGTTCGGGAGCAGCGGGTGTTACGGCGAGATCACAAGTGCGAAGGCTGACCGTGTGCTGGAAGGCTGATGACGGGACAGGATCGAGAGCGGAGTCGCATCGACCGCGGAAGGCGTCCGCGCGTGGTGACTGGCTGGTCATGCCTTGGCACATCAGTCGACAGCTGGCTCAGAGCGTGTTACGCAGCAACGGGCCTCAGCGGAGCGTGTGCCATGGAGCGTCGGTTCCGTCAATCAGGCCGCGAAGCAAGATCCGACTCTGTCTCACGCCACCTCCGCTCGTCATGTTCACCCATCTCCATCCGTTTCGACCGTCACCCTGCACCCTCCATCCAGCTTGCGTCATGGCATTGGACAAAGGCGCGAGGCACGCTATGGACATCTGTTGCGGCTTCAACGCTGGTTGCTAAGGATAGCCTGCGATCGCCGGGTCGAGCATGGAAGGCGGGCAGACACTCACGGGCCACTGCCTCCTGACTCGCCGGCTGGGAAACCGCGCCGGGCTCAATCGATCCTGATCCAGCGTTCAAGTCTAGACACGGTTCGCATACTGATGGACACTCACCAGCTGTTTTTGTCGATTTGCGAGTGACATCACGGCTTTTCGGCCCCGACGTCCCGCGAGAGGGTGCTTCCCGCCGGGTCGAAAGTCCTCCGTTGGATCGCTACGGTCCATCTGTCAACCGTGCGGAGATGGCTACGCTCGACTCCACACCCCGGCGCATTCTTTCCGCAACGTTCGAGCGAATCCGGTCGAACGGCTCGAATGAGGCAACGATGAAATCCATCGATACCGGCGCATATCGTCTGTCTCGTCCTCCTTTCGGCGTTGGTCGTACGACTGTCCTTCGCGCGAGCCTGCAACACCGACACTTCCGCACTCCTCGCAGGCATCCTGGCAAGTCACGTCGTGGCGCGCTACAAAACTACGTGGTCGTGTCCATATCGGCCACGTACTTCAGGTCGGACTTGCCACCCTTCCATGAAGTGAGCGGGTCCCATTCGCCGGCAGGAGCCGTCCCGGCGAGTCACGAGCTGTGCGCGCACTCTGGAAGATTGAGACTCCCACGGTACTGACTGTAGTGGCCCTGGCAGCATCGACTGGCCGCGAGGGTTGCGTACGACTTCTTCGCTACGGGATGGTCGGTCCTGCTCTTACGCCGGCTCAAGCGCGTCCGAAGAATTTGGGGCCGAGCTGCGCCTGCTACAGCGTGGTGGTCGCGGAGCGGCCTACGCAGGCGGAGGGGTCGAGGGTCCTTCGGCGCGGAGTCTATCTGCGCGGGCAAGTCTTCGTCCCATCTCACACGTATCCTCAAACCTCCAACTCCGAGCCGGATACCGCCGGCCGCAGAGCTTCAAGCTAATGCCCAGCTTGGGGTGTTCATGGCTCTGCTCACGCGCTAACGGCAAAACCGTCACTGATGGGGCGTTCGTTCTTGGTCTGAGCGCGCTGTTGACCTCCCATCTCGTCCACGACCGGACCTCGCGCCACTTTGGATCCCATAGCAGAAAGAGCAGGACGGACGAAGATGGTGGCATCCCCAGCCCCGCCGATCCTCCCATGTCGAGCATGGCAGCCGAGGAAGGCAACGACGTGGGCGACGCAGCTCCGGGACAGGGTGTTCGAGAACAACGTGTTTATGATGTATAATGTGCCATAGGTCCTCCCGCATGCCGTAGCAGTCTTTTGCTTGTGCGCTGCTTCATGATCGTATGCACCAGCAGCCTTGCTATAATGCTGCATAGGTTTTCAGGCTAGATCTACAGTCATTTTCGTCCTTGCTCTCCGCCCAAGACACGATGCAGATTCGATCATCGTCTCGGTCACACCGATCCACGTTGGGTGCATCGTCCACCGTCCCGCAGCTGCACTTCCGGATGCTCGCTCGTATCTCCAAGCCCGACCTGTTGTTTCCCTCACCGCTGCGCACGCCCCATCACCATCAGATACCGCATCCTCCTCAAATGATTCGCTCCCCCTGCCCATCGAGCAGTCCCGGTGACGCAAGCGGATTGGGCATGGGTCGTCCCAGGGCCTCGACGACCCCGCTCGACTGCAAAAACTGCGCCCACTTCGGCTCGATGAACAGTCCACTGGCCATCAGCCCCTTCCTACACTCGACGTCGCTCCCGCTCCGTCGCGCCGCGCGCCGGTCGCACTCACCTCGCTTCGGCGACCTTCTCCCCGTCCAGTGTCTCCATCGTCCCGCTCACGGTAGCCTTGCGGCCCTTGACACTGTCGAGCTTGGTACGGACAATGACGAACTGATTGAGAAGCGGAAAGATCAGCCCGGGTCGCCGTGGGGTGTATGAGAGGGCGGACGGCACGCGCTCCTGGCTGTGCGGCTGGTGGGGACACGGAGGGGAACGTACCTGATCGGCCTGGCACGGAGCCTTGAACGTGACGGAGAGGGAGGCCGTCACGCCAATGTTGGAGGGGAGATTGAGCATTGCCTGGGCGTCAGTGTGGGCCTTTATCGTCCTGTATCGTGGAGCCATGCTGCAGCATCGCTGTAACTGCCTCGACAAATAGTAGTCATCTAGCTGAGCTGGCACTCACATTGCGCGCAAGCGACTCGTCGAAGACCGTAGCGATCAGTCCGCCGTGGATGATCCCGTCGTGCCCGCACAGCGCCCGTCCGAGGTGGATCACAGCTGCCGTCAGCGATGTCCAGGCCAGCCGGACGGACTCCCAAACAACAGGGTTAAGGCAGACCTTTCGCCCGCCCGCTCGAGCACTCACCGATAGCTTCGGACTCGTCGTTCTTCGCGAACAGGATGGGCGGGACAGCCAGCTTCCCTGGACCACGCAGTGAGCCGGCGGTGAGCGAGTTGTGCACCTTTTGCGGGTCGAAGCGGGCGTATGGGCCTGGCGTCAGTTCCGGTACGGGCAGATAACACAGGCAGGGGCGGAGCTTGCTGGACGATCCACCGCATCGTCTCGAAGCAGGGACGTGCTCCGGCCGTTGCAAGACCGCAAGTCTCGCTGTCCTGCGCGGCACCCGGACATCTACACGCCCAGCCACTCGTGCAACTCACGCGTCTCGTACCACCCCTCCTTCCGCCTAAGCGTGTCGACAACCAAGAGCTTCTGCAGCTCGTCCTCCACGTCGCTGGTCAGGGCCTTGCCCATCCTCGAGTCGGCCTCGGGCGGGGGCGGGGCGTACCGCGGATACAAGAGCATGATGATTTTGGGGGGGAATGCCGAGCCGGCGACGTAGACCACCGGGAAGGCAACGAGGAGGACTGCGTGTGAGCGAGCCATCAGACCGGTCGCCGCGTGACTTACACAACCTGGTGGACCATTTCCGGAAGGGTCCCGGTCCCGTGCTGTGCGATCCAGACGAGTACGACCGCGACGAGCCAAAGACGACTTGCTGTTGGGGTCGGAACTGGAACTGGAACTGGCGTTTGCCGGCATTACCGGCAAAGCGCCTCGACAACGAGCTCAGCTGCGAGGCCTGGGTGGCCCATGTTGTGCCCGTCCTGAACGACATTGCGGCTGGGTGTCTCTGGCTGCGGATGGAGATGGAGGAAAAGAAAAAAGTATGGGGTGGGCGAGGTGTGACGGAAGACAGGTGAAAAGTTGCCGTGTTGTCGATGGGTCACAGGCTGGGATGGTCGTGTCTTTGCCGTTCGTGCGTTCCCGGGCCGGCAATACGGTCCCTTGTGACTGATCCGATCATCCGCCGAATGCTCCACACGTCACTTGAGGGGTCCCCATCGCCCACTCCCACACCCCTTTCGGATCTTTCGGTCTTTGTCGCATCTGTCCAGTTATCAATCCAGAACGTCCAGCAATGCCGTCAACACATCTTTATTTGTTGTGCATGCAGGACAGATCATCACTTTGCGCATGCATAGCCATGCTCGACCCTGCCAATATATCACACGGCTTGTCCCGGTCCTTCCTCGTGATACACCGGCCCTTTGGGGCTCTTCGCGCCGCATGACAATGCATTGCAGCTAGGTCAAGACAAACAAGGGCCTCGAGAGGTCTATATACAATAACAGTGTCCGTCTGTAGTTGGAGATGATATGGGAGTTGGTATGTTAGGATCACCGCTCAGCAGAATATCGCCTATCGCCCGTCGCCTTCGAGCCCCTCCCGTCGTTGGTCTTTTCACCTGATCAGCCCATGGCCCGGTCCTCCAGCCGGGGTATGTCTCTGCATCCACCCGTCCCGCCCAAGTCAACTCCTCCTCACGCGCCAATCACATGCTCCCCCTTCGCCCACTCTCATTCCCAGGCACATTCTTCTTCTCCAACTTGAGCGCCTTCGTCAACCGCTTGAACAACCCTCCCTTCTTCTTCGCTTCACTTCCCCCTCGTCCCCCCTTCCCGCCGAAACCGCTCTTCATCGAGCTGCTCTCGACCGACCCATCCGCATCTGCGTCGCTCTTCGTGCACGAGATGACCAGCGCGCCCAGCTCGTCCACCGTATCCAGCTCTTCCACCATGTCCGCCTGATGTCCCATGCTGGCCACCGCCCGCTCGTCCAGCTCGACGATCGGATCACACGAATCCAGACTCGACGCTTGGGCGCTGGAAGCCGCACTGGTGAGGCTCGACAGGGACGACAGACTCGAGTTGGACCGCTGGCGCATGAACGCCGGGCGGGGCGGCGAGAGCGAGTCGAGAGCGAGTAGGCCCTCCTCGTTCAGCTGCAGCTCTTTCCGCGAGGTCTCGGCTAGGGAAGACAAGCGGTCCTGTGATGCGAAGGACGACTTGGACTGGCGGCGGATCGTGGATGTGCGGGATGTCATCGAGCTGAGCGAGGACGATGACGGCGAGTCGAGGCGTAGAGATGATTTGCTGGATTTGCCGCGCAGGGAAGACAGGGACGAGGACGAGTTGGACCGGGGTGCAGAGACGGGCATGACCACCCCGCTCTTCTTCAGGCCGGAACGGGAGAACTTGGGCGCCATGGCGTTGGCGGACAAGTCGACGTCGGGGGGCGCTGTCGCTCCTTTGGCGTCTGCTCTGGTCGAAGAGAGACTTGAGGATGTGGCCGGTATGGCGTCTGCCCACAGACCTGACGCTGTGCGCTTCGGCGGGGGTCGCTTCACCGGTGAAGTCGGCGGCGACGTGGGCGGCGTGGGTGGTCGAGAGGCATTCAGCGCAAACGCCGTGCCCTCCATCATTGACCTAGGCCTGAACGCCCTCCCCCGGTCGCCTGCGGCCGCACCGACAGTGTTCCATTGCGCTGGAGGAGGCTTGGGCATGTCTTCCGGCGAGGCTGGCGGGCTCAGAAGGCCGCTGACGCTCATGAAGCTGCTGCTTTTGCGTACGGGCGGCCGTGATGGCGATGCCACGGCCGAGTCATCGACTTGTTGTCGAAGCGGACTGGACACTTTGACGAGGCTGTGGCGGTACGACGAGCTATTGCGGCTGATGAGGGCGGGGCGGGGACCAAAGTCGGCGTGGAGAGTGCCGGCGTCGGTGGGTGGGATCGAAGGCGACAGAAGGCGGGCATGATAGGATGGTCGAGAGGTGGATGAGGATGGGACAGTGACGGAGGAAGCGAAGTTCATGGCGAGGTGTTCGCGCAGCGGGCGGGGCGATGATGACTGTGCGTCAGGCCATGGACTATGACAAGGGAGGGTTGTCTGACGTACCGGCAGGGAGTGACGGCCCGCTCCATCCCATCCGGATATGTACGCCTCCGCCGCGAACCTAGTGGAGAAGGTCTTGAACACGGGTGACGGGTGGTCCTGGTATAAGCATCGCTCATGGTAAGGATCTACGATCCGAGACCCGCTGCCCCGGTCTGAGACAAGTCGGACGCCCATCATCCCTTCCCATCAACCCTGCCATTTCGTTCCCCCACTTTGGAGCGTTCTCGCCGTTCCATCCCCGCCCGACCCCTGGCCGAGCTTCCGAAGGATCAAGTCCAGGCAGCGCGCACGATACGTCGATACGCTCAAAGGGATAATTTTGATCGAGGTTTCAGGACCTCGCAACTCACGATGATCTGCTTTTCCGCCTGCGACCAGCACGTATACACCCCCTGTTGATGGCCTCTCCGTACGCCGACGTAGAAGTATCGTTGTTGCCGACTAGGTCCCGCGGCGCCCGAGGCAGCGCTACCGGTCCAGCTCGAGGAGCTTGCGGTAGCGTAGTAGCCAGGGTAGATCGTAGGCGGAGGGGGCAGCCTCGAGATCCTTCGCGTCGGTCCGGGTGCCACCCCTTCCTTGGCCGGCGAGGCCGAGGGTGGCCCTGCCTGGGGGTATGCGGGTCGCAGATCCAAAGGGGGGACGTCGTCGTATGATGCGGTAGAGGACGGGCTGTCGATGGACTCGAGCGTCGCGAGCACGTCCACGGCGCCGACAGGGGCTGAAGGAGGATAGGGAGAAGCGGATGATGCAGACATGGAGAGAGACATTGTGAAAGATCGAGGGGCGACGATGTAACCCACTGACGGGCTGTGCTGCGATGGAACGTGCGGATCAAAAGCGATCAAGGGCACAGCGATGAGACGAGCGGGCGGTTTCAGTAGATCCCTGTCGGAGGCAAAAGGTCACAGATGGGTGGTGCGGTCCGTCCGGCAAGCGAGAAGAGATTGCGATTCGAGAGCGAGCGATGGTGATGTGATGTGATCTTGATAGACGGTCCAGCGTCCGCTCGATGCGTTGTAGAAAGTGTCCTGCTTGGGTCGCCAAGGTCCGAGGTTGGAGAGTCCCCACGACAAAGTCAATCAGGACTACAGCTCCGCGAGTAGGTGCAGCGGCCGAGGGGTGATCGTAGCCTCGTGCGCGGATGATGGTCGCTCCGTCGCCGTGATTGATGGATTGATCGGTCAAATGAGCGTGATGATCAGAGCGTAGGCCGCGGATGGAACGGGTCCAGAGCACCCAAAATACGAGGTCGTCTGCCAGGAGAGCGCGAGAGGCAGGCAGGCGCGTACGTCGCTCGAGTTTCTATATAAGGCAACAGTGTGCGAGGCGGGGGACGACGTCGGGGCGAGGGCGAGCTGCCAGAGCTTGTTCCACCTCGGAGTATCTCTTTGGAGTGGGGCGACGGTGTCGGGGTCTTCACGGGTATGGATGAGGTGGACGATAAGAAAGGGCGAGGTTCGCTGAGCTGAGCGTGGCTCAGCCTCCTGGGCAGCGGAGCGAACACAATTATTACGGTCAACGGGGGACCAAATCTGACTTTGACCAGGACATGCATGCATGCGGGACAGGCAGGGTGCAGAGCCAGCGTCTACTCGCGACCCCCGTTCGTGCCCCTCCAGCTCCCTCGGCCATCACTGCCCAAAGTGCGCTGCAGGCGCACGCCGGACTGCCCAGGTCCACCAGCAAAACAGCTCGTTACGTGAGCGCCGCCGAAGATCGCCCAGGACAGGCTTCTTCGCTCCCTCGCTCCCTCGCTCGCTTTTCCACGCCACCCCACGCCCCACTCTGTCGCTCCCTGCATAGCGGTGTCCGTCATTACACCGCCCGTCCCACCACCCCAAAACGAATCCTCGGGTCCAAGTTGGAAAAATGGGGGGGGCCAAACCTGTCAACACAGGGGACGACATCAAGTCCTCAGGGCGTCAGGGTCATTTAACGCTGTCGTCGGTCCCGCTTCCCAGGCACGAGCAATCAAAAAAACCGCCGACAGGCCAGGTAGGGGAACGACTGAACGGCACTGTCGCCCCGCGGCGATGGGCCGCTTGCACGCGAGCCACGAGCCACGGGAGAAGGAACCATCCGGCTCGGCTTCGGTCAAGCTTCGCCGTGCCCTGCCCTGGTCTTGGGGTGCTGACGACGCTCACATGACATACGAGATGACTACATGACGGGGGCAGCGGGACGTCGTCAGCGTCTGACCAGCTCATCACGGGCATCCACCCTCGTTCGTGCGTTCCAGACTCCGCCCGATGCCCGGTCATGACGGCCATGACGAGAATGTCGAGCCGTGAACATGGAACATCGTGCACGGCGCTGGGCGTGGTGCTGGCATCGAGCCCCGATCTGCAGGTCTTTGCGTTGCTCGAAGGTTGCATCTCACAGCCGGACGACTCTCGCGACGACGCCTCATCTCAAGTTTCCGCTTTGAGACGCAAGACGGCCAAAGTCACAATAGCATGGTTCCTCGTGGCGTGCGCGCCGCGTGTACAGGTCTCACATTTTCAGCGGGCTGTGCAACCCTTCCATCCATACGTGAGTATCACTTTTCGGTGCCAAGGCAACGGACAGGGCATGACCGAGCTCGCCATGGTGGCTGAGTTGGTTGGGATGAACGGGAACAAACGCGCATAGCGTGCTACAAACCTGGCGGGCGCCGAGCTGCAAAGGAATTGGAAGCGGCTGCGGCTCGGGCTCGGGTGGTTGTGTCCGGTTCGTTCGGCGCTGCGGAGGCGTTTTCGGCGGGCCAGGAACACCCTTCTGTTCAACACCCTTCGCTCAGCCTTGAGATCGCCATCCTACATCCCTTCTCGCACAATGTAGACCTGCATGTGGGTACACCGACAGATCCGTCAAGCTCATGACGCTACTTGAGATCATGCCTGCTGGACGCTCGCGCGCGCTTTGCTTTCACCGACGTGATTTGGGGACCATTACGGAAGAACGTCTGTCTGGGCCATCGAAGGTCCAGCATGGGATACATGAAGAGAGCGGCCGCAGCGACGGGTAGTAGCGAGAGGACGCAGAGAACAAGAGGACCTATAGCATGGTCCACCTCACGCCTGTCCAAACGCGCTCGCTCCAGACCACCTCCTCGCCTTGCCCTTGGCATTCTCCTCCTCCTTCTCCCGAACCATACCCCCGACCCTGCCTTCCTGCTTGTTCTCACCCGTCTCGCCAGCATTGCCCTTCACAGGCATCCCGCCCTGCCTCTTCGGTCTGATCTTGATACCTGACCCGTCGCCGGACCCGCTCGCTCCGCTCGCCCGACTGGTCATCGACCCGCCGGACTGGATGGACGCGAAGCTGACCTCACTAGGTGACGGACTGATCAAAAGCTCGCTGACCCCCGAGCCCTCCGTGGACATCTTGCAGTGGCCGACATCGTCTCGGCTGTCCGTGTTCCCGCTGGTCCCGTCCTGCATACGTGGCTCGGGGGCATCCACGTCCCACGCATCGTCATCTCTCGATGAGCCGTCTTTGCGCTTGATGCGCAGGCTGACGCCCGGTCGCATGACGCCAAGAGAGGGTGCGGAGGACGCTTTGCGCTCGTGGGCGCGACAGACCGCTGCGGGCTGTTCATCCTCGCTGGACGCAGCGGGCTCGTGAGCGGAGTGATACTCTCGCGATCGGGGCGTCGCCGGCGGCTCGGCGCCGACGTCGACATCAAAATCCGCCGCGGCTTGAGGATCAGTCGATACATGAACTTCATCGGGATCGATGGCGGAGGCGCTCATGGATGAACGGTCGGGCAGAGGCGGCGCGCTGGAAAGCGTCTCGGCAGATCGTCGCCGGGACGCAACGGGCGTAGCGGACGCCTGGCTCCTTCCGTCCTTCTCGTCCGATTCGGTCTCGGTTCCACCTTCTGTCTCGGTATCGCTCGCCTCTTCGCCGCCGCACTCGCTCCTGTTCTCGCGCGAACTCATCCCGTCCAGACCCAGACCATGCTCCGACGCATCATCCGCCGAGTCGGACGTCTCGCCCGCCAACGACGCCGCCGAGCCAGCATGCACAGCGCTGAGGGCGAGGTCGAGCTGGTGTCAGTCACACTGTCCTTCCCGACCGTACCGTCACGCTCACCTTCGCTGTGATACTCGCGATCCGCGCAGCGATCGCATTCGTCCTGTCCTGCCCGTGTCCACCTCCGCCCTCACCGCGGCCCATGGTGCTGGCCGTACCGGGACGCGGGTTGCCAAAGCGTTGGTACGTCCTCGGCGCCGATTTGCCGCTATCGTCCACCTCTTCGCCTTCCCTGGTGCCGTCGGTCCGAGCCTGGCCAATCGCCGTGGCAGCGCCGTTCGCCTTAGCCCGCGCCTTGATCTTGTGCGCCGCCCCGAGGACGCTCAGCGAGGACTCGACAGTGTGCCTCGAAAGGGTCGACATCTGGCTGTCTCGCGTGCTGGGTCGGCCTTGCTTCAAGGTCATCGTCCTCGTCTGTGGGGAGTCCACGCTCGCCTCGCTTGGCGTCGGCGGGCGGGAGTATCGCCCAATACCGTAAGCCATCAAAGCGTGATCGAGTTGTGCATCGAAGTAATCGAACTGGTCGTGCATGTCCTGTGTCTGTTGTCGCACCTCGGACAACCTGGATCTTTCAGCTCATTGGACGGAGGCTACTTGCGCAACTCACGCCGAACCCGCATCGGAAAGCTTGATCATGGTCTCCTGGTGGACATTCAAGACCCGCTTCAGCTGTTCCTGAAGCGCCGTATTCTCCTTCGACTTCTCCGTCGCGACTGGACGTGAGCTGGAGGGTACACAGCGACCATGAAGCTCACGCGCAGATAGCCTCTTCGCCTCTCGCTTCTCCCGGTCGATCTTCTCCCGGAGATCATTCGCCTCGGCGTTGAGCTTATCAGCAAACGCCTCGAACTTCTCAAACTGCTTCTTCCACTATCCGTCAACCGCTGCAATGCCCATCAATTCGGATCAAAACGCACATGCTCGCCTTCCTGGATCAGCTTGGCGAGCTTCTTGTTGATATGCGCAATCTTCGCTTCGAGTTGGTCGCGCGTCTCGACGTAGTGCACTGCCGTCAGCGCAGCCTGTCACAGCCCCCACCTCGGGCCATGGGGGCTGGGGACTCACGCGCACGCCGCCGCATCTGCGTCTTGGCGGTGACCTCCCCCGGCGTGAGGTGTACCTCGTACTTGCCCGCTCCCGACTTGGTCAGTCTTTCCAGTAACGACGGCTTCTTGTCCTGCGCGTCAGCGGCGACTTCGACCCCCTCTACTCCTTGTTCTGGCGCTCTCTGCTGTGGTGGACAGCGGGGCGGGACCCACCTTGCCCAGCATGACTTTATCAAAAGCAGCCATCATCTCCGCGTGGCGCCACCATCCGGGCGCCCTGATTCGCTCGGCACGGAGGAACGCGGGTCGCGGGCCGCTGATGTACATTTTGTTGAGATTGGCGAATGCGCCATTGGGGAAACAGATCTTGAACTCGGTCGGGACGCTGCGGTCGGGGGGCAGCCCTGGGCCAAAGGCTGCAGCGAGGCGCTGGCGGGCTTTGTCGCGGCGCGCGCGGGAGTTGAGGAAGCTCGTGGGCGGGTCGGTGCACGTGAGGGTGCTGTCGTCAGCTCGACCGGTGTCTGGGCACGGGGAAGCCCGCTCCTCACTTGGTGTCGATGTCGACGATGGCGACTTCGGAAGGGATCGTCACCATGTATCGGCACTCCAGTGGCACTCCCTGCGGGTCAGCACATGGAGATGGGTCTTCACGTCGCGACGTACCAGAATGTACGGACCCGGATCTTCCACCACAAGACTGACATCTCGCTGGAGTTTAGCACTCCACCATGAATCCGTACAAAGCACCCACCGCATGCAAGATGGGCATGTGTATCCCCTTCCAGTTGCGCATTTCAAGAATGTGGTACAGCGACTGCACGCATATGCCAAGCATCATCGAGTGCTTCGAGTACAGCACTACTCGGCCCGAATTGGACATTGCGACCTGGGATCAGCCGCTCACCCTTCCTCGGTCCGTCGCTGTGCGTCAACTCGCCTCGATGCACGTCAAGATGACGTCCAGATCGAGTGCCTGGAACATCGGCCAGATCTGAAAGTCCACGCCGGGGATGACGGCCCCTTGCCCCAAGCTGAATCCGCCAGGAAAGGTCGCTTCAACGACGATCTTGTCGTCCAAGCCGTTGGTCACGTCGATGCAGTAGATCGAGCCCGGGCGGGGCGTTTCGAGATTGAGGATCCGGGCGATGTGCCTGCCGAATGGTCAGCTTCAGCGCCACCCGACCTTATGGACTTTGACACTCACACCATGTGCTGCTTCGCATTCTTCGAGTATCGCGCCCACTGCCGTCAGCCGGATCACACCAGCCAATGCGTACCGTCAGGCGGAGATAATCCTGCAGGAAGTCGTAGATCGGGTGCCGGGACACTACCGTCAGCCCACTTTGACAAAGGCATTCTCGCCACTCACCGATCGTTACAGCGTACGGAAGCCAGAAGACGTCACCCCCATCGTCAACAAGCGCCTCATCGCCAGCACTTCCCGCAAACCC
>JAHXHD010000947.1:0-17493 GCA_019857685.1 Papiliotrema terrestris
CCCCAACAAGCACCACCTCACGGCGCTGACAGGTTTCGCATCCCGCTAAGCAGCGACGCTGCACCACCTGCATCCGTCAGATAGGCGTCTGTTAACGTTAGATCCAAAAGATCATGAACGACTTTGAGAAGGAGTCGTCCACGATGGACATGAAGGAGGAGATGATGTCGGATGCTGTGGACGATGCGATGGAGGGCGAGGATGAGGGTGAAGGCGAGGAGTTGGAGGGCGACAAGATCTTGAAGGAAGTCTTCGACGAGATCGGCATGAGCATGAATGATGCGGTAAGTCGGTCCGAGCCTGACCTTGCTCGACGCACCTCACACCCCTACCGAAGCACCCACATACATATTCACCCGAGTGATTGCGTACAGCGAGACCGTCTCTGCGCCCTCTTCCTCCCCGGTCTCGGTGCGAGACGGTTCGGCAGCTGCCTCTCTCGGATCCACCGAACTTGTCCCCACATCTATCTCTGCTCTTGGCGATTCACGCAGTCCAGCTGACGTCTAGCTCGCCTCCGCACCCACAGCCAACCCGCTCGCCAATGAGCCTGTAGCCAACACCCGTGTGGCCGTCGCAGAGGGTCTCACTTCGTCGCCGGCAGCACCACCAGCAGGCGGAGGAGGAAGCGGACCGATGAGTGCAGAAGAGGCGGATCTGCAGAAGAGGTTGGATGCTCTAAGGAGGGACTAGAGGGTATCTAGATGTGGGACGCGAAGCGGGTCGGTCACATATTGGATTCTGCATGTTGTACTTATGCTTCTCGTGATCATCTTGCAATGGATATATACATCCTTCATCGATTGCTGATCTCATTCCGAAGGCACTTGCTCAAATCCCTCCTTCCTTGCTTTGCATGAACCGAGTGCCATATTTGACCGTGCATTATCCCGTTTCGTAGCGAACGCTCACTGCGTGTAAGCGGGCTCGACGTTTGCCCGTGATCTCACGACGGCATTGACAGCGGAGCCAGGAGTGTCGCTGGTTCCGCTCTCGGCGAGCTGGGGTTTCTCCTCGCCGGCTTTCGTTTCCGGCATTTCGTCTGCCTCGGACTTCTGGTTGGCTTTGGGAGGCATACTGGGCGTCAGCGTCTATAACTGAGCGATTACTCCGGCTCTGCTCACGAGGCCATGATAGCCTTGAACTCTCCGTAGACGTCGTCCAAATTCATATCGCAAAAATCGCCATGATAATCCGCGATATTCCCAAAAGCACGCGTCATCGCCAAAAAGTACACAGGAGGGATGAGTAGATAGGTTCGGATGTTCATACCGTGGGGGTCGAACAAGCGAGAGGATGCTGAGACGTTGCGGAGCTTGGAGGGATACACGCATGTATCCGGTTGGATATCCACGCGTGCCTTGTCGTCCTTGTCATTCGTTTCACTGTCGCTCCAACTATCATTACCGGAATGCAGCAGCGCCTGCGCACAGCTCTCGGTGTCACCCATACGAGCCGCGACGACGAAGACGGTGAGGCCATTGCCCTCACCGGTCGCGCTCCATGATCGGACCGCGAGCCTCCAGGTCTGCAAGGCAGCTGGGCAATCATACTTGACGAGGAAGTCGTAGACGTTGACGCATTTGTTGATGCAGGCTGTGGAACTCTTGAGCTGAACGCCGTAGAACAGGTCGAGAACGATTTTGAGAGTGTGCTGGGCCTCCGTGTCATCGGTGAGGCGGAGCTCGGCGCGTTGCGTATCCCTTGCCGGTGCGAGGGATAGCATTGTGCGGAAGACCGAGCTGGCTTGAGTCCTTGCGATGTCCTTTCAAGTGTTTTGGATCGCGTACCTAGAAGCTACGAGCTGGTACCCATGTACCTTGAATTCGACTCCGTCGGACGAGAAAAGGGAGAAATCCGCATCTGCGAATTGGTAGTGCTTGCTGACTTTAGGTGTCGGGGCGGTCTTGCCAGTGCTGCCGTTGCCCTTGTCTTTGGGGGACTTGAGATCGGTAGAGCGAACCGGAGGCATGGTGAGATCGAGGACAAATGAAAGAAGACGTCAACGTGAGGAACATTACACGCCTGTCGACTTAGATCGTATCGGTCCCCGGGTTGAGAGACCGGTGCAAAGGTGAAGTCGGCACCGTCCGACGGGGACCGAGCCCGAAGCGTTTCATCACCGTTGCCATCCTTTGATTCAGGATCCGGCTAGCTGTACCGATCAGTATGAATCTCTCCACGCCCTCTAGCTCGCTGGTGTCTTGACCATTTGACTTATGCACTCAAAGTTAGATGCGCCGTGAACCAAGGGATCACAAGTCCGCATTTGATGTGTGGCGGAGACAGTCAGGGCCTCATCCTGCTCCCTCAGATTTGCGATTTCGGGCGGAACGGATTCCGCTTTTGCGACTCGTCCGGACGAACATTGAACGCAATAGCATCAACGACGCGCACCGCCCACGGCATAGTGAGAGACATTCATGCGCTATTCCCGGTAAAGTACCAAACGCCGACAAGGTTTCAGGCAGGGAGGCAGGTCAAGGAGAAACGATACATGGCGCTGCAGCATGAAGTGGAGGAAATACATATCTCGTGGAGGTCGTTGTACTGAATGAAGTATCAAGGGTTGTATCGTGCCGATGTCCTGCCCCTTTGAAAGAACATAGGAAGGTCCTGCAGGCTTAAATGGGCGCCCACCCAGCAAGCGGGAAGGTCTCCGCTTAGTTCACGCCATTCTCGACATCTTCGTTGGCCGGCTGCGGCGATTGCAGTCCCCTGGGCGTCAGCTCTCCGACCAGTTTTACTCGGTGGTGAGGGCTTCCACTCGCGCTTTGACAATCCTCTCGAACTCCTGAGACACCTTTAGCCTGCTCTTTCTGTCCAGTATTCCACTTTCGCTCCCCTTCCTGCTCGCCCTCAACAACGACATGGAGTAAACAAGCGGAATGGCCTCGAAGAAGTCTTGCCTTGCTGACGTGAGGTCGAGCACTAGATGTCCCGTGACTGCCGTTTTCAACACCTTGTTCAGCTTCCCACCCGCTCCTCCAGTCTTGTGCGTGGCGTCATCCAGATCCTCCTCCCCCTTTTTCGCCCAGGTGCTGCTCTTCGTTGCGATCAGATTGACCATTGTGCCGACTTCGTCGAGATTGGCAGCGCAAACAAAGGTCGTCATAGTGCAGGCGGTGTAGTCCGTTGACCAAGCTCGTAGAGCCCACTTTCACGCCTGCATCGGTCCTTCGCAGTCGTACTTCTTGAGCAGGGTGCCGACGTTGAGGTACTTGTGGAATGACGAAGAAGGAGGATTGAGGGTATGGCCGTAAATGAGATCAAGGAAGAGGCGGATCGAGTGACATCGCTCGACCTGGTTGTCGGTGAGCTTGAGCTCGTTGTTCTGGGGGTCGCAAGAAACGGTGTTTGTACCAGAGTCGCAGGTGGAGAGCATGGAGCGGAAGACGATGCTGTGGGTAAACACGGGTCCAGACTGTAAATCCTAGCTAGACCGTAGCAGACCCACCTCGCGGCGATCAGCTGATATTTGTGGACCTTGAATTCGTACCCGTCTGCGGAGTAGAGGGTGAAATCGGCATCTGCTGACTGGTACGTATCGTTTGCCTGAGGGAGTGAGGTAGATGCCGGTTGAAAGGGAAGGGCATTAGACAAGACGTTGTCGGTAGGGGTGTTAGACATGGTGATGGTGAAGAGCACAGCACGCCGGCGGCCGAAACGCGCTTGATCAGGGGCGTGACTGTAACGACGATTTATCTGCCTGTCCTGGTGTTGCCGAGCTGAACCTGGACCAGAAAGCTTCGCACTTTCCTATCAATGTTGACTTGAGGTTCATTGCAATGAGGCGTGCAGTCCCTCTGGCTTTCTTCGGTAGATGCACCAAACTAACACACCTCTCCCCTCCCAACAGACTCCGACTACAGTAAGTGAGGCTAGCAACGTGTTACGGGTCTAATCCCAGGAACATGGGACCTTCCTCAAGAGAGTGTCCAAGGACTGAAAGTTACCGTGGATGAAATGCCCTCCCTGAACAACGCCTGTCAGGACGGTTTGTAGCAGCATTGGATGTCCCACCCTGCTGATCGCAACTCGAGACAGTTCGAGCATGGATCTCCACCATCGCAGGGGCAGCCCTCCTCACCCGACGTACTACACATGATACAAGTCCTGGTGCTCTTCTGAGATAGAGATGGGTCCCTGATCCGCAACCATACTTCGTTGCTAACGTGAGAACTCTTGGTGTTCGGACCGGGCTGTGCCACCAGAGTTAGGAATTGTTGCTCCCCGCCAAGCCCGATGGCAGAAGACATTGGCTGTTGACCAATATCGGATTCTTGTTGACTGCCTCCAGCTAGCACCGAAGTGTAAGCAGTCGTGTCAGCTCCAGCTTGTCGGCCGAAGTGGAGTGAGTCATTGGGAACGTAGAGCGCATCTGCCAGGACTCCATTCCCGGGCGAAAGGAGCGGGGGACTGACCATGGGGCTTGACGTATTGGTGTCGAGGGGCTCCCCAGAAGTCATGAACGATCCCTCATGGGTTGCAGGCATCAAGTTTGACATCGCAGTCGCGGAGGTGAGGGTCAGTCTGCCATTATCGACGTGAACATGTGCCTGGCCGGGAAAAGTCAATGAGGGCAGGTGGTTGAGGCCTTGTTGGTGTCTCTGCGTAGTGTCCCTGTCGTAGGGCGGGATTGCGTTATGCGAACCACCTTGAATTAGTGACTGGGTATAGCTTTGGGGACATCCGGCCACGATCCCTGACCAACTCGGGTCGGGAGCGATTAGGCCGCTGCCAAGGACCCCACCGGTGAAGGGGATGCCTTCCGATGGTAAAGCACTTCCCGAATGGAGACGTGACCGGTTGATTCCGCCAAACGCCTGTGCGGACAATGGCGGCCTATTCAGGAGCTCTTGCGACCCTTGCGTCAGCAGTTGACCACCAGCGTATCTCCCTGTCATCATCTTCAACCCGAATTCTCCTGTTCCCGCCTCCTGAACATCCTTCGCGTTCCTCTTGCGGTACCCCTTTCCCGCCATCGGACCATGGCCAGTGCCATCAGCGCCTACAGAACCGCTGCACTCTCGGTTGTTACGGACGCAGAAAGCGCATGGCCAAAACCCCGAACATGCTTTTCTGCTTTTGTGGCAGGAATCGCAGGCCTTGCGGACGGGACCGGCTATAGAGGAAGCTGAAGTCGACATATATGTGGTAGGCAGCTCAAGGGCAAGAGCCACCCGGCGTGGTGCACGGTCGTCTGGTAGCGGAACGTTCGCACAAGACTGAAGTTGAACGCGTAGACACAGGTGGTGGCGCTCGAGTGCGTCGTCCAGCCGCCAGTCAGGGGCCCGGCCCTTTCCAGGGGGAGTAAGTGCATATCTGCAATGTTTAACGATCCACGACGGTGGAAGGCGGAGAGTTCAAAGGACGGACAGGGAGCCACTGCCGGCCAAGCGAGGTGCTTACTCAGCGTTGCCTGCCCACACGCTATGGAGATCCAGTGCATACCACCGCAAGCATGAGACCAAGACTTGTGTCGGGGATTTGGATCCTGCAGCTCATGAGCCCGCAAGGTGGCTATGAGATGACTGATTAGGCTTACCATTAATGCCCGGGTACATACAGAGCTCTAACAGCGAGGTATCAGCTGCATCACTATAGTACATAGAGCTACTGCGCGATCGTCCGCTGAGATTATCTCATAGAACCAGGACTTCGGGAGTCTATACTGACAATCAGGAACCGAAGGGGTCGAACACGCAGACAGGATTTACACTGGTCTCAAAGGCACGCTTTTCGAGGTCAAAAGGGTGGAGCGCCATTCGAGTGATGCACATGTCCGTCCACTCATAACGACCAGTACTGCTGTGTCAGGATCGCGACGTCCATCCCCACGGATGACGGTCCCACGGACGACGACAGGACAGAGGACAAAGCCACCGACCCTGAGACGGACGAGGAGGTTGAAGAGCCGGGACCCCTGCCAGGAGGCTGGGGGGGCAGTGATCAGAGGCGAGGGAGAGATTCCGCACAGGTGGACGCAGGCGAAGGGACTAGCAATCGACACAATCGAGATAGCGGAAGCGTCCACTTCTCTCCCACCCGAATCATAGGCACGTGCGACGAGTCCTTCCTCCCATCGAACTCTGGATTCAAGCATTGTCCGGGGATAACAATCCAGAACCCACCCTTGACCCTCTCCCCTGCCCTGGCGTGTCAATCGCTCCCATCGAAAGCGACGACAGCCTGTCACCCTTCGACCTGGTCAGCCTTCCCCCGGCCTACTTCGCATCGATTCCGCCTTACATTGTCCAGTCCCTCATTGCCGCTTCCCGCCGAGCCCTTCGCGAAGGGGGCCTCACCCTCGCAACAACCGATCGGGATAGACAAAGGGTGATCGGGCACTTTTTCAAGGTGATCGACCACAGCCGACCGTTTGCCTGAGCTGTGAGCAGGCATTTCTGACGCGATGGTGTGGGATTGTTGATCAGGAAGCCGTATATAGCAGCCTATGTTCCTTTTCGTAACGTGTCCGCCCCCTTACAGTAGAATCGTCACCCCACTCGTCACGTTTGATGTATGGTGCATGAATCAGCCAGCTATCAACCCACCCCGGTTAGCGTGCGGAACGAGCAGACAGGGCTCTTCGTGCCGTCTGCCGTAAAATCGGGCCTACTCATCCGCCTTCTTCTGGCCTATTGCCCGTTGGAAGGGGAAGGGAGGAGGCGGTATTTCGATTCCAGCAGAGCCTGGGTTCGGGACGTCCGTAATATACACCTGTAACGGACGATTTGGAGAGATAACGTTGTGGCATACCTAGTGCAGCTGACGACCTGTCTGGTTGTTACGGTGATCTCGAATACAGCATTACGACATACTGCACTCACGCGAAGCATGCGATGCCCACTTTGATCCGGTAGCAAGGCGTGGGCGTGTGGAAGCGGAAGAGAGTAATGAGAGATGCGCCCACTCTGCGAGGTCCACGATACAGTGAACCGTGCTCTTCCATCCAGTATGGATCCGGGCTCCTCGTCTCCGGGACCTACGGTGGCCTCGAGCCCATCGTTCCCCGATGGGTCCTACAAACTGTAGGAGACGTCCTCTCCCGTACCGCATTCCTTGCCGATCGATCACAATGCCACGGTATTGGATGGATCTCCGGTGCGTACCGCTCTGAGTTGAGATGCGGACGATCGAGCGTCGCATGCTGGGAAGAAGCCACGGACTCGATCGCAGTGAGTACGTTAGGGCGCCAACTGAGATGGAGATCTACACATCAGCATACCGCATCACGCCCAGCGAATCACATATTCACCTCGAATCACCTCACGCACACGCGTCCTTGAACCTCGTCGCAACCTCCCTCCATGCTTCCTTCGCCCCTTTAGGATCCTGCTCCTCAAGTTCGATACCCATCTGAGCCTTCCACAATCTGCTCATCACGTCTCCCGAAACTTTCACCGACACGCCCTCACTCCACCCTTTCACATCAAAGCTGCTCAACTCCCTCATGTCCCGCTCGATCCCGACGTCCTCCTCCTCCTCGTCATCCAGATTACGCAACGCATCCCGCCAGGTCTGATCTCCTCCATTCCGTATGCAAGTCGCGCAGATGTCCATACTCGGCAACCTGGCTGCCGCGAGAAAGACGAATATCTTTGGTGACGTCGCGTCGCTGGCGGCTTTACGAAGCGTCGATTTGAGCGAGAGGAGAAGCTGGTCCAGCTCGTACTTCTGTAGGATTGGTATGACGGTAGCTATGCGCCACAGTGTTGTGGGAGAGGGTGGAGATGGCATGGGTTGGGTAAGAAGGTCGAGCATGAATCTCAGATGAACGGCCTTTTCCGTAAGCGGAATGGCATGTTTTGCATCATTCTCGTCTAGGAGATAAGCGAAGACATCACTGGAAGTCAGCCAAGAGCTCTTTTGAAAGGCGCGACGTGAACAGGGGCGATATGCAAGGCGACATACCTGGCGGAGCTGAGAACATCGCTGTTGACCTCCAACAGTTGCCCGTCGCCAGTCTGCAGGGTGAAGACACCTCCCATGACTTGCGAATGATACGCCGTGAAGTTTTACTGCCTCTCGGATCTCAAGCGCTGCAATGATGGAAGCGATCGAAGCTCGGGACGAGTGGGTGAAGACATGAGGATGATGGTACGGTCGCTCGAAGATCAACAACGGCCGCCGGCCAAGTCCGCTCGTTCACCGTGTTCACTGAAATGTCTTGTGCCATTTCGTGACCCCGTACCTTCAGCCGCGTCGGCGGCATCATATTCATAACTCTTTGCTACTTGGTACCGGCTAAGTGATTGCTGGAGCTGGGAGTGCAGCGCGCCTGTGCGAGCTCTTGTGAGGGCGCTCGAATCGTCAAAAGCGAACCGATCCTACCGGACGATCCACCCCATCCTCGACCAGCTTGCGTGGATCGAAGCACTGGTACTCATCGACGTCGTCTGGCGATTAGGTGGAGTCGGAGGCTCAGTCTGGGCTCTCAGTTCTGGGATGGTTCAATCGCTTCGGTCCTTGACTCGGGCTTGTCATGATCGCCGCAAAGAAATCCGCAAAATAGCTCCAACCGCCGAGTCGAACGATTCCTTCCTTTCCTTGTCGGCGCGCCTGAGTACGAATACAACCTCGCCCGGGAGGGTTACAAGCCGTTTTGTGCCCAAGGGCTCGGGACGAAGGTGATTTTTGAAAAGGTCGGGTGGTTTCTTTGATGACAGGTCCCTTCGGCTGGCCACCGGTCCTGATCTCTCGGCCGTTCAGGGTCTCGCGCTCAAGAAGTGGGACGGTGAACAGGTCTGACCGAGTTACCATGAAAGACCAAGACGCAGAGTGATGCCTCGGATTCGATAATGGTTCCGCTGATCCCAGTGCCAGTCATCGTTGTTGTGGGTGCTCAATGGCGTGTGAGGCTTTGTGTGCTAGTGAGGGCGACAGTGGGATTCGCCTGTCCGACCCACGGTCTGAAGGAGCAGACGGCTAGACAGCGACAGCTCCTGCGCAACAAAAAGGGAGGTGCAGCGCCTTCGGACTCCCGTCAATATGCGTCACGCCCGCTCCAACCGCCTCGGCCATGCAGTTCTTCTCCACTCGACCCAGCTGGTGGGGCCCTCCACCGAGACTTTGTCGACTCACTTGCAAAGGTGTACGGGGAATAAGATCGACAGACACATCCTCGTCATCGCGTCACCGCTGGTTACCAGCCCTGGACTCGCCTGAAAGAGATCCACAACAGGTCGCTATGCATAGAACCGTACACACTACTGACAGAGGATTAGGGACCTAAGAAGCACTGATACAAGTAAGTGCCTCAATGATTAACAGACGATCCGGCCAGGAAACGGACAGTGACCCTCAGAATACGTGAGCCTTATGTAACATGAGAGGAACAAACAGAATGGTCACCGCCCCCGCTACCGCAGCCGACGCGCCCGCCGTCATTGACTTGGATGAGTTGCTGGAGTCGTCTGTTGTCTTGGTGGCTGCGCCGACCGCGTGGTTGTGACTGATCCCTCCTCCCATGCGCGCCGCATGGCTTGTTTGCGAAGAAGTATTCGGGTCACCTAGATGAATCGCAATCTCGTCGGGTGAGCTGTAGACGGAGGGCACGTATGTTTTGGACGACGCCGCAGACGGGCAGTACGTGCCTGTGTGACTGGGTGTTTGACAGGAGGGCACCTGCAGGGTGCTGTATGTCGATGAGGTGTCTGTTGTGCTGTGTATCGACATGTTGATGGAATAGTTGAGGAGGGGACGATGCGTGAAAGTCTCAGCGTGGCGTTTATGTAGGCAAGATCAATGGTAAGATAGAGCTGCCCTCGCACAACCTCGCATAGGGCAGAAGGCGCATGACATGCGCGCCCCGAGGCGCTTGGGATCCTTTATACGTTCTACGCGGCCTTCAGCTCCACCGGGACTTGACACGTGCATGGGACAGGGGGCAACGATGTGGTGGAGCGGGGTTTGATTGGAGCCCGATGTTCCAAGGGTTCCTCCACTCAAGGTGGTGCGTTGCCAGAAGGCATGGCTCGCTAACGTACACTGCGCAAGTTTTTGAAGAGTATGGAAATCTATGGGCTGCAGTGGCCGAGGAAGCCCGTTGTCCGGCAAGTCATTTCCTCGGGTCATTCAGCGGCTGGAAGCAGATGTGCACGCGAGGGCTAGCGCTGCAATCGGAGCCAGGATCTATCGAGCTGGATCCCCTTCTGCTTCGGCGTCAGCTGGAGGTTCGAGCTGGATTATACATGATGCGACACTACTTCAGATCCACCGCAGACGGCTGAAGTACATGTGGTCACCTCAGTCCAGTTTCCATAGCGGAACACTTGATAATTGTGCAAGGGGTGAGGTATCCACAAGCATGGTTGCCACTTGATCACTCCAACCTCCACCCACACTCTGCGTAACTTCAGGCACTCGTACCGTAGACGTCGGAAGCGGTCTTGGCGAGGACCGCGACCGAAGCCACGGTGCCCAAAGACAATACCGCGAGTCCACATCTGCGGAGCGTACAGGACGGCTCGTGGAGACATGATCGACGACGGGGCGTAGTGTGCACCTCATCCGGAGTGAGAGAAATGTTGCTCATGTCGATGGATTGACTCGGCCCGGTTCGAGTTTGTGGCGGTGCGCGGAGGTATTCTTGCGAAACGAGCTCGATACCAGTCTCAGAGGGTTGCTGGGAGGAAGAAGGAGTAGACCTGAAGGCCGAAGACATGAGGGAACCAATGGTGGTGTATACGGGCAGGGTGCTCGTTATATGACGGCCACGGGAGAGCTTCGACGAGGTGTGCGCTTGCCACGTCGTTGATGTAGAGCCGCAAAGCAGGTTTGGCCGCAAAATCTGGCTCCTCTTTTGGATCGACTGATGTCCTCGGCCATGCTCGCTCGCCGAGATCCTCATTGTGTGCTGATGCTTTGCACCTTCGCTTACCTCCTGCGAGCCCGTAGCTCGCTTGAGCGGCTGTTCTGCACCCCCCTTGATCAGGATGAGACACCCTTCGTCCCGCCCTACCGATCCCCGCAAGCTTCTGGCCGAGGTATCCTAGCAGCTGGCTCATGGGAGGCACGTGCCAATGCTGTCGAGCTGTATGGTATCAGCGACGCCCTCAACTGATGAGGTCCTGGCGATCGACTCGTTACGGCCCCCTGCAGGCTTGGTGGAAGGCCTTCGGAACTGCGGAAAGTGTCGCGTCTAGCAAAGAGCGTCCTCGGCTTGTGATAGTCGTCGGCTGCTTTGAGTGCCCGTCCTGGCCGAGCCATAATGGATCTGTCGTTGATCACAGTGAAAACGCCGTGGGTGGCAGTGGAGCTCTAAGTGAAAGATTGTGTCATTCAAGGCGCGCTCCGCAGCCTTCAGCCGTTTAGCCATAGCTGAGTGGGTGATTGTGGCGCCCCGTTAAGTGGAGCTGCAAGGTAATATTACAGCCAATGGGATGAGCACGAGGAGAGATTCGTGCCAGAGACGGTCAATGGTTGTTCCAACACACCAGATACTTTCATGCCTCGTATTGTCTCTCTGCGACTGACTGGCGTACACCGTCTTAGTCGCTGGGTCCCAGTCCACATCGCTCGTCTTTGCATGCGTCCATGGTGCAGCAACATGTTCAATTCTATGTACACGACTCGTGCCTACTCCAGCTTACCCTTGCCCAGCCCACCGGGCAGCGGGAAAAACATGCTGACCTCCTTCGTGTACTTTCTCCACTTGTCATCTCCACCCCATTTCTTCTCGGCGGAGCGCTCGAGAGGCGGGACCCCCGAGGCGTATCGGAGGAGAACATACGAGAAGACAGGGGAGAGGAGGGCGAGGGTCCGCGCGGGGTGGGGCACAGCGGCGAAGGCGAGGAGGGGTGGGCCCGCCTGGAGAACGACTTCGCCGAGGTAGCTGGAGGTCAGCCTTCTTGATTGTGGAGTGCATCTAAGTGAAACTCACTTCGGATGACGCGACAAAGACCACACGCCGGAGGAGATGAACTGCTCGTCGTGCTTCTTCGCGTCCTTGTCAGCGCGCCAAGCGGATTTCTCTATAGGTCAGGTTGGCCCGGCAGCTAGCGAATCCGGGCGGTGTAGCCATGCTCACGCCTATCTGCGGTGATCTCCAGGCCGAATCCCGCCGCCCAGATGCCCAAGCCGATCAAGTCTTTGACGCCGAGTGCGGCCTGACTGGCGGGGAGGATATTGATGAGTATAGCGGGCATCGAGACAATGGTTACCCAGAGTGCCTGGCCGAACCTGCCGTCAGCTCAGTGGGCCTGTCGAGGCTTGAAACCCACCACATCCCCGAGAACTTCTTGGGGTCGGTCTTCAGGTCATCGAATCTGCTGTCCTTGCCGTGCTTCAAGACGCGCTGGGCGTGAGCCGAGCCTTGAGGGGGAAAAGAGTTAGTCACCTGGAAGAGGAAGGAACCGAGACGACCAGCCCAGAGGAGGTACAGCGCGCTGACGAGGAGCTGTCGAGGGTGGTGCGCAGCGAAGTTGAGGGGTTGGAAGGGGATACGTGGACCGGAAGTGAACAAGGATCGGAAAGCGGGGTAGTACTGCGCGTCAGCGCTCAGCTGCCATTGTGCAGTATATGAGCCCTGATGATGGCATGCAGGATGCAGTCAGTCATGCCGGGGACAGGCATGATGCCGCAAACTCACGAGCGAGACCAGGGTAGTCGAGATGAAGCCGAGCGAACCGGCCAGATCGTAGAACCTGTCAGTTTTGTTCGGGACCGAGTACGCTGCGAAAGCCGTTTGGAACGCGAAGCTGTCTGTCAGCGACGTCTCTTCAGACATGGAGTTACTATTCCTCGTCCCCTCCACAGATTGCGGGATGAGGCGAAAGCTAGCGTAGAACTGGTAGCGCGCGCGGCAGAAACGCGTCGCGGCAAAGGGCAACCATAGCCAAGCACTCACGTGAAGCCGACGACGCCGCCCAACTTCGAGGCCAGACCAGGATGGAGACCGAGGAACGACATGCTGAAGGTTGGCCGCTCTTTGCACGCTCGGTGGATGGGTTGATGATTGCCCTTGTTCAGATGCAGGGAGTCTATATATACACAAGATTGTGTCGTTGCCGAAGATCGACGTGTACGATCGGGCCATGTTGCGTGCCTGTAAGACGTCATAGCCGTGTCACTTGGCACCGATTGAATTCGTACCCGAGGGCCGCGGGTCGTCTCCCGACGCCATCATTGGTTCATCATATGCATATCCTCAACGGGTCGTCACATTGTCATGGTGTATCAACAGTATCAACAATACCAAAGGCATACAAGGTACGTGCTATTTCTCCTTTCTCCGGTGCAGAATATATCCGCCGCTGGCTGAGAGCTCCCATAGCGCATCCGCCGAGCTAATGCTCAATTTGCTCGGGCTCCCCGTCAGCCGAGTTTAGCTGCAATCCGCCAGGCTGATCGCGGCCCTCCGGTGTTGGGCTGCTGTCTTCAGGCGTTTCTCCCGCTTCGTCATCCGAACCTAGGCTGAGATCGAACTCGAGATCAGGTTCCACCGGGTCCATGTCCTCCAGTTCCATCACCGGTACATCCATCTTGATAATCGGCCTGGGGTCCGCCTTGTTGACCGGCGGTCGAATTATGGGTGCACGAGATAGTGTGCCTGCGGTCGCAGGTGTACCACGAGAGGTCAGTGGTTTGGTCGTAGCGGGCGTTGCCACGCCCGGTCGAGGTTTGGCCAGATACGCAGTCGGCGGGACGCGGGTGACCGTTGGGAGAGGGCGCGAGTTCGGCGCAGTCTGCGGTGCACGGGAGGAGGGACGTGTGATGGCAGATCGGGCTGTAGGGATGGGCGGTGTCCGTGCCGCAACAGCGCTGGGGATCGTGCTGGTCACCGCGGGCATTCTCGCGCCGGGCTTCAACACTACCCTCGAAGGCGGGGCAGCTGTGAGGGGAGCTCGCGCCGCCGTGGTCCTAGGCGCCGAGAGTGCAGCCGCACCATTTTTGCTTGTTACCGTTGCGTTGCGGGCTGCTGAACCCGGATTGACCTTGCTGGTGACGGATCGGGAAGGAGCGTCCGTCGCGGTGTCAGGCTTCCGGATTCGGAACAGAGGCTCCTCTAGCATCTCATCGTCTGCTGGTCAGTCTGACAATCTCTCTGGGTACACCGAAGAAGCCGCACCTAGTAGCTGAACATCTGGTTCCGGCTCGAAATCCGGCTCCAGTTCCGGCACTTCAATTACTGCTTCTCCAATGCGCCAAAGCGGTGGGACGTTGGCCAGGATTCCAAACGCGCGTTTCAGATCGGCGTGCTCAAAAGGAGGTTCGGGCGGGAGTTCTGCATGTCAGGATCGCAACGCGCGCGGTCGAACTCGTGCGCGTACCCGGCATCGGTGGAGGCATATATTCTACCTCGTCGTCCCCGTCGCCTTCATCCACCTCGACCACCTCTTCCAGTTCCGCTCCGATCTCGATACTGCCCAGACTGACTTCCTCCTCCCATTTCGCAGATCTCGCGGGCGTCTTGAACTCGATAGGGTCTGCCTTGTGCGGCGTGAGGCTTTGCCGTGAGCGACGGCGCGTGCGCGAGGCGGAAGGTAACGGCGTAGGCGGCTCGAACACTGGTGGAGCGGGTGTGCGCAGATTTGCTGGCGCTTGTCGACGCGCGGCGGGAGTGCGTGTGGGGAGCGAGTTGATAGCTGGCAAGGAGGAGAGGGACTTGGACGGCGGAAGCGTCGACTTTGATGATGACGCGTGCGACGTGAATAGTCGTTTGGGAGCTTGGGTCAGCAGTCTGCGTGGTTATGCTGCGTGATACGCACCGATATCCTCGTCCTTGCCTTTGCCCTTTCCATCGCCGTTATTCCCATTTTGAACATTGCCGTCCTTGATCGTGCTTTTCACGCCCAGTCCGACACGGATAGACGTGCTCGGGACCATTCCTTTGCCCGTCATGCGACTCGGTGTCTTGGACGGCAACGCCCCCGCATTCTCCTTGTTCAGGTTCTTCCGGCCTGTTGTCGGATGTCCAGCATTCTGACTGGTGTACGTCCTCGAGAAATGGTGCGTTGCCGGGTGGACGAACATGGCTCAGTCGATGTGGAGTTGCGAGTTCAAAGCATGCATCGATGGAACCATCGTCATGTCGAGCCCGAGACTTGACGCGTCAAAGACAGGCGCGCGGGTGCGAGGACACGGAGTGCCACATTTGTGTAAATCCGGCTCAAACTCCGTTGGTCCGGTCTTGGTGCGTTGGCGTGTGAGGGTCGATTGGCAGAGTGTCAGGCTCGCGAGCCAGGGTGGGTGAGCCGCGCGCTGAGCCTGTCGCTCGTGGCCGAAACGTCGAGCCAGAGCGAAGGGCGAGTTCAAGGCGAATACAGCATATACACCCCTGTCATCCTCACCCACCTCTTCACCCTCTACAAACGTGAGCAGAAACACCACGCCGACAGAATCACGCAGCTGACCTAGATCCTCTCTTGTTCGACCTGCCGCCCCATTCATCCACTTGCTCCTTTCGGCACTCTACCGCATCCACCTTCATCCCTCAAACCCGACACCCTTCCATCCGCTTCGAAAACGGCCCATAACCCACCAACAGCCACCGCCCGTAATTCAACATGGACAAGGACAAGATCGCCAAGCTCCAGGCCCAGGTCCGAATCGGTGAGTCGCGTAAGGAGATGCGGGGATTTGGGGGACCGGAAGCGGTGAATGTGCTCGGACAGGCGGGCTGGGCGGGTATGCTTAGGCTGCACGTGACGGCACGCGAGCTTGGACCCGGAGGACTACAGTTGCGCAGGACTATGGTCAAAATCAGGACGAGCAGAGAGCAGGGGGAGGAGATGATGACGCAGCGTCAATCACTGGAACGCAACGCTGACCTCAGGCGGAAAGGGAACGCCCCGACGAAAGGTCGTTAAGAAGTCCGTGACTGCCACGCAGGGTGACGACCGAAAGATCCAGGCCGCGCTCAAGAAGCTCGGCGTCCAGCCCATCACCGGCGTCGAGGAGGTCAACATGTTCAAGGAGGACGGCAACGTGCTGCACTTCCAGGCTCCGCGAGGTGGGTTCACGGCCCGTCTTCACGTGTCTACTTGCCCACAACGGGCTATATGGTGTGTGGGCTGACCTCAGTCAACGGCGCGCTCGGTTCCAACACCCTCGCCGTCACCGGCCACGGCCAGACCAAGGAGCTGACCGAGCTCGTCCCGGGCATCCTGAACCAGCTCGGCCCCGACTCGCTCGCCAACCTGCGACGTCTCGCCGAGTCGTACCAGTCCTTGACGGCCCGAAACGCCGCCGCGGCCGCTGCGGCCGGCGGGGCCGGTGCCGCCGAGAAGAAGGAGGGCGAGGTCGGAGACGACGACGAGATCCCCGATCTGGTCGAGGACTTTGAGGCCGCCGATGGGGACAAGAAGAAGGCGGCGGACCTGGAGGAGCTCGAGTAGGAAGTGTAGCCTTGCTTGCGGCTTGTCGGATCCTTTTGTGCGGAGAGAAGCGGGGAGGAGAGGTGTCAAAGGACGTGACATGGGAGGAACGGGACGAAGCAGCAGACGTCGACCAAAACAGCGTGCGATTCACACAACACAAAGGTCGGGACGGCATGTCCGGTCTTTGGTCTTTGTACTCTAGAACAACGCAGAGATGAAGGGCATTTTCAGCGTGTCCGGCTGTTCCGGTACATCGGTACATCAAAAGCGTCGCTGCTGTGTAGAGTCTCTTGAATGCGCCTGCCTACTTTACATTGTGCACGAGCTGCAATGCTGCACTTTCCGTTCAAGACCGCTTGAACCAGAGTGCAGCACCGATGGTCAATGGGCACCGCGTTGGATAGCCACTCCAAGCAGAGTGCCGGAGCCGGGCATCGCTTTGCGGCTAAAAACGGCGCAAGGGGTGACTGCGTTTTCGCAGTCGAGTTCGCCGGAAATTTCCCAATAATCAAGCTTGGCCCCATCACATGTCTGCGTCACTGCCGACAAGGTCCCGGCTCTGCGCGCTCGGTCGTCGCTCCACGGCTCGCTTGGTGCAGGTCTCGCACGAGGGGCCATGGACGACATGCGGTGCGGGTCGAGCAAGGAAGACTGACCGCGGGTGACACTGCGGTGTTTGGCTCATGCGCGACTGAGCTCGACTGCGTGAGATCCGGTATTTGCGGCTGACTGCGCTTCGATGCGAGGACTTGTCAAAGCCTACATGCACGGCTACTGGACAGGAGAACGACTGATAGAGGAACCCGCAACTGATCAACCATACCATCACCCATCTGCATTTCGTCGTCACTGATGCACGCTCTCACCATTGCGCTGGCAATTATCCTGGCCCGCACGCGAGGCGCCGTGGCTACGGGCACGACTCCGCTGGTCAAGTCATACTCGGGCAGCACGTTCTTTGACGATTGGACGTATTTCGGCACGTACGACAATACCACGAACGGGGATGTCAACGTGAGTCGGGCGAAGAGATGCGCTTGAGCCGGGCGTGAGGGCACCCAGCCTGCTGGGGCGATGGTCTGAGTCTGTGTCCAGACACCGTCTGGCACACGCTCCGCTCCGCCTTGACTATCATCTGATATTCTTTGCCTCTCTACCTCTCTGTCCC
>JAHXHD010000950.1:0-23404 GCA_019857685.1 Papiliotrema terrestris
GTGGGAGGGCGGGTATTTGTCGCTGATCCGCGTGCGTCCACATCCGCGCTCCGTATCATGCCTGACTTCCTGTAGGGCGGATGCCTGCTCACAAGCATACTCGGGGCAGCAACCGGGCCGTTTTGGGAACGGCGACTGGGGCTGTCTCGCTCAGCGCTTCTGGCCATATGGTCTGCGGGGATCCCTATGGCGCCCGTGATGATCATGTTCTTCATGCCCAACAACAGGACAGGCACACCTTACTGGCAGACTGCAGTCATGCTTACAGGTGAGCTCGGGCTTGGCTTCATCCCGAGTTGAAGATCAGGGATTATTGTATCTCGAGGCGGCTCGACGTTGATCTCCCTGGTACAGATCAAGCACCTGCAAATTGATTTGGCCTCGCATCCTCGAAGCAACCGGCTCATTGCCCTCCAGTCATCCTTGGCGAATCTATTCGAGCTGTTGCGACACGTGATGACGCTGGTCTTATCCAGCGCGGAGACTTTCAAGTGGACTGTGGCGGTGACGATGGCTTCACATGTCGTGTCTCTGTGCTTCTACACTACCTATCTGCGGCTGACAAGGTCGTGATGCGGTGCATGAGGATCTAACTGCATGGGCACAGATCTCACTCTGTACATACCGCTCGTGTTTCATGACCATGCACCTCCGTCATATCGAAAGCGATTGCGTAGAATGCTCGAGAACCGGTCCCGGCCGAGGAGGACACGAAGCGGATGCAGCAGGCCCAAGGTGTAACTCATGAACCAAAACGTGTCTCATGCAAAGATGACTCCGATCATCCACGAGTCCTCCTTGCTTCTCAGTATGTCCTCACAAGGAGTGGGGCAGTGTCGACACTCAAGGCACCCGCTCGAGTGGGTCAGTCTGGGAGATCACGTGAGGGACCACCGGTTCGGTTTCGACCGCCACAATGAGTCGAAACTGGCAACTCCGGGGCGGCCCATCCTCGTCGGCGTAGAGGTCGGGCTCACCACCTCGTCATTCTCCCAACACACTCGGACTCGTCTACATACAATCAAACCGTCTTCAGCCCGTCCTTCATACCCTAGGATCCGGGATCACATACTCGCTCTATATAGCTACTTGGCACAAAGGACGTCGTCGACGATCTAACGACCGCTCTCACTTGCGCTCGATCCTCAACTTTTTCCGCCCTTGAAACTCTCCTCCTTCCTTAACACTTTGCTTTCAGCTTTCGTGAGCACATCCAGTCTTTGCAAAGGCACGGAGTGTAGGCTGATGTTCAGACCATGTCCGCTCCGCAGGCAAACGGCCACGCTGCGCCCGCTGACAACTCGGCGCAGACATCAAAAGTGCAACCGTCTGACGTTGGATGGCAATTCGTCCCGCAATACTAGTGAGCCCCAGCGAACTCGACAGGGGTTGATTAAGCTGACAAACCAGCAACTTTGTGAACAAGCAACCTCATCGTCTTCACTGCTTCTACAACAAGCACTCTACTTTCATCCACGGCGAGGAGGGAGACGACGCGCAACCGGCTCTCGGCCAAGCGGTAAGTGACTACCTTATCAAGGCCCGCGCTGATGGCAGGAAATCCACGAGCGAATCAACGCGATCGGCTACGACCAATGTAAGGTCTTCATCCACTCGATCGACTCGCAGTCGTCCGCCAACGGGGGTATCATCATCCTGGTGATCGGAGAGATGTCGAACAAGGGCGCACCATGGCGAAAGTTCACGCAGACCTTCTTCCTCGCCGAGCAACCCAATGGCTACTTCGTGCTCAACGACATCTTTCGCTACCTTAAGGAGGACGTGGAAGAGGATGAGGAGGACGAGGAGACTCCCGTCCAGGACCCGTCTCAGCAGGAGGCCGCCGTCGAGGTCCCGCCAGAGGCGCCCTCCGTGCCGGCTGCTGACCCTGTCCCGGTCCCCGAGACCAGCGCCCCTACTCCCGTCCCGGAGCCTGCTGAGCCGGTCGAGGAGACCAAGGAGGCCGCGCCTGAGCCAGAGCCGGTCCAGGCACCGGCTCACCCCGACCCCAAGGCTGTGCCCGAGGAGGCCGTGATTGCTTCGGTCCCGGACAAGGACGTCGCCCCGACCGAGAAGGCCACTGCTATCGAGGAGCCAATCACGTCGTCCGACCCCGTCATCGAGGAGACCAAGGCGCCACTCTCCCCCGCCGCTACTCCTCCCCAGGCTAACGGCACCGTCGCCCCCTCTGCTCCGGCCTCTGCGCCCGCTCCTCCTGCTCAGCCGGCTGCCCCCGCTGCTCCGGCTAAGCCCAAGTCGTGGGCCGCCCTCGCCGCTTCGGGTGCCAGCAAGCCATGGGGCGCTGCGGCCGCCCCTGCACCAGCACCGGCTGCTGCCCCCGCGCCGGCTGCTCCCCAGCCGAAGAAGGAGGAGCCCGCTGCCCCCGTCTCGCTGGAGGGCAAGCACGCTTACTACGTCAACGCCGCCAAGGCCACCTCGCCCATCTGCTTTGTCAAGGTGGGCCAGCGATCAGATGTATGTGTTTCAAATGCTGACTGCAGCTCCCGAACTGGTCGGCTGATGGCGTGTCGAACGATCCCCCTCTTACCGGTGACCAGATCAAGTCGCACGCGTCGAGGTTCGGAGAGGTCAAGTCCGTCGAGGTTGTCGGAGTTCGAGCTTGCGCGTTCGTCGAGTTCGCCAAGGTCGAGTCGGCCCGAAAGGCCATCATCCAGTCGTTGACCCCGCAACAAGGTGGCGAGGGCGGAGTCGTTATCCCCGGCTACTCGCGACCCATGACCTTCGAGACGAGAAAAGAGAAGGAGGACAGGAGGAAGGGTGGTGCTGGCCAGGGCCCGCAGCAGGGCCAGGGCGGTCAGCGCGGTGGCAGGCAGGGCGTCAACGGCGAGCGAGGTGGCGCGCCGGGTCGAGGCGGTCGAGGTGGAAGGGGACGAGGTGGTGCCGCCGGTGGCCCGAAGGCATAGGCCTGATCGGCTTCGAGCCAAAAGGATCGATTGCGAGGTTGGAATTTGGATCGCGGCGAGGGAACGATGCCGATCGGGGGCTTTCGGAATCAGGGAGGGAAGGAGGGAGCAGTGACAGGAGTGAAGGAGTATAGGCCATTTCTCTCATTTCGCCAAATCTGTTGATAATCACCATCACCGACATTCCGACATTCCGGGCGATACCCCATCATACTTTGATTCCCCCGTTTTCGCACACACAACCACCGGCCTTGCTCTCGATTTGATGGCGGAACGAAGGGACACGTGTCGCGTTTGGCACCGGCACCCATTTTTCTCATTCTCGGGTTGGAGCATCTGCGGGGGGATTGGTTGGTGCAAAAGCATGAAGCATGGCTGGAATGAGGCATGAGACAGTAATGAGACGGACATGGGATTGAAGGGGGGGCTGTTATGGGGTTGATAGCATTCTTTTGTACATACGAGAAATGAAAAGCGAGGTTTACGATGATGAAGTCTGGCCCGACTGATTGATGCACGTTTCAGGTGGGGGCGGTTGGACGCCGCGGGATGCGCGGATGTGCCGTTGAGCACCCCGCGTTTCGGCTCGCAATACACCGGCTAGTTGGCGTCGACTTGTGCTCCAACGCATCTGTCGCTGTGCATACATATCCTTCATCTGCCGTATAGCACTCCATTATCGTCAGCATAACATCTTCATAGCATACCCATTGTCCTGTCTAAACAAGTGATCAACCCAATAATGGCCAACCGAGTGGTGAGCAGCGCGCCCTAGCCCCGCACACGACCCGTACTGACACGTCACAGATCGTCAAGTGTGAGCCTGCGCTGAGCGAATTTCCGACAGCCCTTGTTTCCACGGGGAACGGCGCTGACATCCAGCCGTTCTCTCCGGCGACACCGTCTCGGTCCGACCAAAGGAGCTGCCCGAGCCCGGAAAGCCGGCCAGAGAGCGGTGCGTCTCGGCGCATGATCCCCGCAAACCTGCTAACAAGCAGCATCATCCACGTTGCCGGCATTTCAGCTCCCCGCATGGGGTCCCTTGCTCGCGAAGATGAGGTGGGCACGGACGTTCCCTATTCCAACACGCGAGCTCACAGCAGGCCCATTCGTTCGCCTCGCGGGAGTTCCTGCGAAACCTGCTCGTTGGCAAGGAAGTCGCTTTGACCATCACCCATGCCTTGCCTAGCAACGCTTCCGGCCAAAGTGTGAGTGCCAAGGGGGCAGGAACTTGGAGGGCGACGGTGCTTACTGAAGGAGAGGGAGTTTGCCAACCTGTTGATGGCTCCCGCTGGGCCCGGTCAACCCCCACAAGACGTCGCGCATGTTATCGTTTCAGCTGGATGGGCCAAGGTCCGCGATGGCGTCGGAGAGGGGGATGAGGCTGTTCGGTGCGTGCCTGTCCTGTGTCGAGTTTCAGAACCGGGAGCTCACACTTAGACGCCTCGGCACGGAAGAGGCCAAACGCCGAGAGGGACTGCGTAGCGCCGAGCAGCAGGCCCAAGCGGAGCACAAGGGCATTTGGGCAGAGGAGCCCGAGAATGTGAGTGCAGATCAGCCTGCACACTTGTGACAGAGCTCATAGAAGCAACGCACAGTTTCCTTCCAGATGCCTGCCGACCCGCACGCCTTCATTAACGAACACAAGGGGAAGGATATTGACGGTATGTTCTGTAATGCTGGATCGCGCTCATCTTAGCGATCGTCGAGCAAGTCCGAGACGGCACTCAGATCCGCGTCCGATTGCTGCTAGATGACCATACACATCAGTTCATCAACTTGGTGCGTACCGCCGTCCGTGGGCAGTCTTAGCTCATGACAGGTCCTGGCCGGTGCCAAGTCGCCGCGGGCATCTTCCGGTCGCGAGGACTCGAACTCGGCTGAGCCTTTCGGAGAGGAGGTGAGCTTTCTGTTCCGTCATCGTCATCCCGAGCTCACGCGAAGGCGAAAGCTTTCACCGAGACTCGAATCCTGCAACGCAAGATTAAGGTCCGACTCCTTTCAGCTCCCGCTTCTCTGGCTAGTGGACCGCTACCCGGCGCGCCGACTCCTGCCGCGGCTTCGAAGACGAACGGCGGTTTGCCGGCGTTGCCTGCTGCCAACACCGGCGCGACAGTGATCATCGGTCAAGCGTGAGTCCACGGACTGCCGTGCCAAGCCCTGACTCCTAGTCTTCACCCGAATGGAAACATTGCGGAATTCCTGGCTGCCGCCGGTCTGGCAAAGGTCATTGACGTGAGCAGGCCTTTGCGTGGCGTCTGAATGCACCTGACATCAGTGGCACGCAGGTATCTTGGCGCAACACGGCGGCCTCGACAGGCTGCGAGCTGCCGAGCGGTCTGCCAAGGAGAAGCGACTCGGTCTGTGGAAGAACCAGGCGCCGGCTAAGAACGGTCAAGCTGTAGCTAGCAATGGCGCACCCATCGTCTCGACGACCAAGGGATCCAGCTTCGATGCGCTGGTTACTCGAGTCTGGGGCTCTGACCAGATCTCGGTCGTGGCCAAGGGAGACCCGAACGAGAGGGAGAGGCGGCTGCAGTTCGCGTCTGTTAGGGGACCGAGGTGTGTTGAATTAGCCGTTTCCGATGGAAGATCTGACGTCAGGGGCACGGAGGCCAAGCAGGCATACTGGGCTAACGAGGCTAAAGAGTGCGTGAGACCAGCTGTAGGTCAGCTCACGACCCAGGTTCTTGCGAAAGAGACTCGTCGGCAAGACGGTCCATGTACACGTCGATTACGTCAAGCCCAAGGATGGCGAGTATGATGAACGGGAATGTGTCACCGTTACGTACGGGTCGAACAACAAGTGCGCATACTCTTCTTTCCCGCCGAATGCCGAGCTTACGTGTAGCAACATTGCCGAGCAGCTCATCGAAAAAGGTCTCGCCACGGTTCTGCGACACAAGCGAGACGACGAGGAGCGTTCTCTCGAGTTGGACAAGCTGATCGTCGCCGAGCAAGCGTGGGTGCGAGGTATAATTCCGATCTGATGAACAGTGCGGCCGCCGAAAGCCGCGGAGTCCACTCTACGAAGGAAGTCTCGCTGCCACGCATCGTCGACGCTTCTGAGAGCGGCAGCAGGGCTTCTCAGTACCTCCCGTCCTGGAAGCGAGCAGGTCGACACCCGGCTATTGTCGACTTTGTCGCTGCGGGCTCCCGGTTCAAGCTGTACCTGCCCAAGGAGAACGCAAAGATCACCTTCGTCCTTGCTGGTGAGTCCAGGCCGATCGCCGGGATCATGACTCATTACAGGTATCCGCGCCCCCCGTACCGCCCGAAATGCCAACGAAAAGGCGGAGCCGTACGGCCCCGAGTCCGCCAAGTTCGCCTCGAAGTACATGCAGCGTGATGTGGAGATTGGTGTGTATCGCGGAGTGTGAGATATGCGGGTTTTCGGTTGATCAACAGCCTTTGACAGCACGGACAAACAAGGTGGTTTCATCGGTGCGATGTACCTGGGAGGTGTCAACGTCGCGGTAGAGCTGGTCAAAGAAGGGTGAGCAGCCGAGATCGATGTTCTGCTCACTTCAGTCTCGCCACGGTGCACTCGTACACTGCTGAAAGCCTTCCGTTCGGACGCGAACTTGCTTCCGCCGAAGAAGAGGCCAAGAGTGCCCGCAAGAATGTAGGTGGGGAGCTCTCAATTGACTGTCGCTGAGCATCAGATCTGGTCAAACTCCACAGACGAAGATGCTCAGGCAAAACCGGCAGACACGTCGGCCGCTCTGGCTCCAGAGTACCTGGATGTCTACGTTACTGCCGTCAAGGACTCTGATCCCTTCGGCTTCTCCGTTCAGATTCTCGACGACAAGAGTGAGCAGTGAGGTTGATTCGGAAGCTGATCAAAGGCGTCGCATCCCTCGAAAAGCTTATGAGCGATTTCTCCCTGCACCACCGTCAACAAACTGCTGCGGCCCCCGCCGGCTTCTCGCCCAAAACGGGCGATCTTGTTTCCGCCAAGTTCAGCGGAGATGGACAGTGGTACCGCGCCAAGGTGGTCAAGGCCAGTGCGCTCAAGAAGGAGGCATATGTCAAGATGATCGACTTTGGTGATGAGGAGACCTTGCCATTCGCGAAGCTGCGGCCGTTGGACACGAAGTTTAAAGCGCTTCCGGGTCAAGCGAGGGACGCCCGATTGAGGTGAGTCCCAGGCTTCTCGCTGATTTGGGGCTGCGTTGATGCCAGTTTCGTCAAGCTCGTGCCCAAGGCAAGCGAATACGGCACGGAGGCCTGGAGGCGGTTTGGGAGCTTGACAGAGGTGCGCGAACCGACAGCTGCAAAGCAATGGGTTCGGAACGCTGACCCGCAGGGACGAAAGCTCGTGGCCAATGTTGACCAACGCGAAGGCAACTTGCTGCACTTGCGCTTGATTGACCCATCTGATCCGAACGCCGCCGACGACCCTCTGGCTTGCCTGAACGCTGATCTCGTCCGCGAAGGTGGGCTCAGACCGTGCTTCTTGAGATGATTGACTGACATTGCAGGTCTTGCAACGGTGGACAAGTCTTTGCGTTACATCCAGGCATACCCCCAGATCCTCGAGAAGCTCCACCAGGGTGAGTTGCGGTTCTGGCGCATCAGCGTTTGCTGTGCCTTAGCTGATGATCAGCTACCGAGGGTGCCAAGCGCGATCGATTGGGCATCTTTGAGTGCGTATTCGGAAGCAACGGGTCTGCACATTGGGCTAATCAAACAGGTTTGGAGATGTCTCTGAGGACTAGCGAAACGGCCTGTACGGCGGACCCAGCATCATGAAATATGTCGAGGTGTCGAAACCAAAAGCAATGCATGAGCAAGTGACAGATGGCTGCTAGACTCACCCGATGTTCACCAAGACCGACCTGAGACCTGAGCTACATCACGATCAGAGGGTGTCCTGGCCTCGACACTCGGCTTGGCCTCAACGAGGGCACTGACTGCACGTTTGAAGGCACAGCCTTCCACCCCGCGATCCTACAAAAGTCCTGCGCAAGGGGTTCCTGCTGACCGTACCTGGTCCCACAGCCCAGCGGTGGGTTTTGAGATGTCGATGTCTCGTGTCCGAGGTTGCTTTTGCCACTGGAACCCGGCGCGTGACGCGTTATGACAAGTTCGAAGATGACGCGTCAAAAGATCAATAATAGCAACGTTTCCTCTTCCCACCCAAACCATCCGTTTTTGTGGGTACCCGCTACATCCCTCTCATCGCACCCCGTACCTGTTCTAGATAGCTGCAGGAGGTTCCGCAAGTTCGTGCCGGTGCGAAGTCGTACGATGAATCGCCGTGGCCACCTGTCGCACAAAGTCCCGAATGTGAAGCTCCGCCCCGCTCCTGCCGCTTCGTCGTCGACCGCCAAGAAGCGGAAACAGAGGGATGCCGATTCGCCCGAGATGTGGCGGCGGCAGTACGACGAGGATGGAGAGGGAGACCATGACGAGCCGATAGACAGCGGGAATGCGAGGCCGTGGGAAGGGATTGTGATTACGTTTACCGGTGTCGAAGAAAAGGTGCGGAAACGTCGGGACAGCCGCGTGGGCTAATGACAGCCGTCTCTGACCAAGCTGGTCGAGAAGCTGGGAGGAACTGTGGAAAGCGCCTTGACCGTGACGGTTACGCATGTGGTCGCGACGGATGTGGGGTCCGCAAAGTACAATGTGGGTCGTTTCTCGGCGAAGCTCGCCGTTGCTGAACGACAGTATGCTATAGAGGGCAGGATACCTGTCATGACGCCCGAGTGGATCAAAGAGTCCCATGAGATCTGGCTACGGGGGGATCAGATCGACTTGCCGTGGATGCAGCAGGAATACCGGATGCAGCCGTTCCAGGGGCTGAAGATTGCGATATCGGGCATCGAAGATTGTACGTCGCTCGGCAACATGTCATGTCATGGGCTGACTTTAGTGGCCCGGCGGAAAGCGATCAAACACTATGTGGATACCAACGGAGGAGAGTACTCGAAAGATTTGGATCGGACCTGCACGCACTTGGTGACACCGACCTCAACCTCGACGCCAAAGCAATCGGAAAAGGTCAAATGGGCGCTACGGGAGATCGCCAGCAGCGAGGCCGCGAGGCGGCGCGGAGGAAAGAGGAACGAGCACACGATGAAGCTGGTCTACGAGGAGTGGCTGTGGGACTGCTTGGGCTATCGCGGGCGATTCAAGGAGGACGACTACGACGCGAGGAAGCCGAGACCGAAGGCGCGGATACAGGCCGGTGAGTGCTGTGCCGTTCTGGATCGCACACGAGCCAACGTACAGAGGACGTTTTGAACGGTATCATATTTGCCGACGAGAAGCCAGCGGAGGTAAAGAATCGGGAGGAGACACCTACGGCGCTGAAAAAGCGGCGGAAGGAAGGGATCAACTCGCTTGTCGGGGAGCTCATGACCACCGCGGCAAGGGAGACGAGAGTCAAGACGGAACCCGCCGAGGACGCGCAGCTGGACGTTGACTCCCGGAGAGACGCCGCCGGTGCGCCAGATGATAGCCATGCGGGACGTGAAGAAGAATCATTGGTCGACGAGGCACGGCGGCCGATGAGAGGACCGGTGATCGAGCGGAAACCCTCGCTCCTGCATCGTCCCAGAACCGCCGCCTTCGATGCGCCTGCTTTACCGGCCGCCGCAAAAACGACACCCAGTCTCCCCCCAACCGGAAACGTCCTTCCGGCCAGCGGCTGCCCCTCGGCTCCGGAACACCCAGAACGGACCGCTACGCCTCCTACCCAGCCTCGGACCGCAGATCACGGCGACACCGGCGACGCAACTTCCGGCCCCCAAGGTGCTGTGGTTGAAGGTAGTAGGCCGGCCGCTGTGGACCTACCCCGACCAGACGGCAAGTTCTTCGAGGGTCTACGATTCTGTCACGTCATCGACGAGGAGTGTGCCGGGCTGGAGAAAGCTTTGCAGCTCCATGGAGGTGTTCTCCTGACAGACGAGGACAGGCTGAACGGTGCTGAGGTCGACTATGTCGTGGTTCGACTGTAAGTGCTGTTTGATGATGATAGGGCTGACGACGCAGGAGCAGCCAACGGCGTCCAGAGATTGTCGAGGGCACCAGACGCCCAGAGGTTGTGACGGAGTGCTGGGTTGAGGCATGCTGCTTCGAGGGACGAATGATCTCCCCGGACGATCACATCGTCTTCCGCCCTCTTTCCGGTCCGATGCCCGTTGCAGGGGCGGAGGAGCTAAATGTGCATATCTCAGGCTTTGCATCGCACGAGACGGTCTATTTGAGGCGATTGCTGAAAGCCATAGGTGCGGAGCGCCACCTCGTCCTGCTCATCCGCGCTGATAGTCCAGGTGCACCATTGTCGCAGAAGATGAACAGGCAGACGACGCACCTGATCAGCGAAAACACCGACACGGCAAAAGCCAAGAAGTCTCCTGAATGGGGAATCAAGCTTGTCAAGCAATCTTGGCTGTTGGCTATCGGTCGAAGTGGCAAGCTCGAGCCCGAATCAGAGCACGCTTTCGAGGGCTTCTCGGCGGCCAATGTGGCCGAGCCGAGCAGCCGAAAAGTCGGCACATCTCGACTGGATGCCGCGAATATGTCGGTCGTCCTACCCCTTGGCGATCCGACTTTCGAGCGCAATCCGGCCGCTTCTGGGTCCACGTCGTCGTTGGCCGGTAGAGCGATTCCGCCCGCGATCACTGGAACATCTCAACGGTCCCTTCCGATCACGGCGTCTCGGCAGCTCAAGGGCACGCCGACGCATATCGATGATGGCATCGAGGTGAAGAGGGAAATCGAGTCGGAAAAAGACCACGACCCGGCTAATATACTCTCGCCGCCGAAGCGGGAGACAGAGCGAGTGTTGAACCAAGCCGGGCCTCGAACCGCCTCAGAGCCAACGGCAAAACCCTCCGAGGGCCTCAAAGTCGGGCGGACGACATCGGCACCACCGGGCTCTGAATCGTACAAGCGGGCTGAGGCTGCGTCCCCGCTCAATCCGCTAAGGGGTTCTTCGACGGGCACGTCCAAGGCATCGGGCAAGGGAGATATGACGGATGCGTTGAGGATGTTTGTCGAGCAGGGAGGCGAGACATCTTCGGCCAAGAAGAATGTAAGCGGACCTGTTATGAGTTTACCGATCATCTTGCTGAACCGCAGAACCGCCGTCCCCGCTCGTCTCACAACAAGGTCAAAGTGAGTCAGCTTGTTGTGCTCCGTGAAGTGACACTAAGTAGCAGTCCAACGCCAGTCGGACCTCGTTCACCCCCTCCACGTCCGCTTCACCGATGAAGGCCATGTCGCCGGGCTTGTTCGACTCGGAGCGCGCGCACGGCACTTCGCCGTTACCAGAGGAAATCATACAAGAGGAAGAGGGACCGCTCGTCGAGTCGGTCAAGGTTCAATATATCGACAGAGATGGCGAGAAGAGCAAGAGACAGCTTTTGGACGTGTTGAGGAAGAGTGAGAAGGCGGCCAGGGCTAGCCCGACCAAGGGCCAGGCGCAGGCGGGTGTGGGAGCTGTGCGGGCCAGTCCGAGGTCTTCGAAGCGGAAGACCTAGCGGAGGCGCGGACAGCGTTGGGCTTGCAAGAGATAGAAGAGATAAGGAAGCTTCTGCGCGAGGTGGTGTGACGTCGCGCGGGTGCGCAGGTGTTTTAGGCGGGGGGTCGGGGAGACAGGGGGGGCGGGGGGCTTGGCGGTCCCGCTTTGATGGCCCTCAGACCGATCGCGGGTGCTTGCTCTCGGGCGTTTTCGCGGTCGCAATCAGTTGTCCATCACGATGTACTGCCTTATCATGCAGGCCGTTTCATGGCCAGCAGAAACCCTACTCATAAGGGCCAACAAGGACGCTTGCTTCGTGCCCGGCGCTGAATCGGGCCGACCATGGGGTTCTTTACACTGAGCGGCAAAGTGCCGGACAGGCTGCCGATTCCTGTTGTGCAGTTTGCGCCGAATTCCGAAATCCACCAACCAAATTCAGTCACTCCCGGTCCTAGCCGCTGCCGCCGTCATCTCCATCGCACATCATAAAATACCAACACTGGTACCCCCACGACGTGTACGCTGCCATCACCCATAGCTTCGCGAATAGGCTTCATGTCCGTCATCCGTCGATCTGCCGCCGTCGCCTCGCGAGCCCTCAAGGGTGCCACGGTCCGCCCACGGCAAGTCGCCCGGGCACCCGCCGTCGCTCCGCGTCTGGTACAGGCGCGCTTCGCCTCGAGCACGCCCGAGCGCTCGGACAAGTTTGCCACGCTCACAAAGGAGCATGTGGAGAAGCTGCGGTCGTTCCTCTCGTCTCCGTCGTCTTTGCTGTCCACGCTTGATGGTTCCGCCAATGGGGAGGATCTGGCGACGTACAACAATGACTGGCTGAACAAGTACCACGGGAAGAGTCAAGTGGTGGTCAAGCCGAGAAGTACGGAGGAGGTCTCGAACGTCATGAAATACTGCTACGAGAACGACATCGCCATAGTGCCACAGGGTGGCAACACGGGCCTGGTCGGTGCGTACATGACCCCACGCCGGGGAGGAGTGGGGATTGGGGTTGATGTTCAGGGGGTTCGAACCCGATCCACGATGAGCTGATCATCTCGATGGCCAACATGAACTCGGTGCGATCGTTTGACCCGGTCAGTGGGATCCTCGTGGCGGACGCGGGACTTGTGTTGGAGTCGGCAGATGGCTACCTCGCCGAGAAAGGGTTCATCTTCCCGCTCGATCTCGGCGCGAAGGGGTCCTGCCATGTGGGTGGAGTCTGCGCGACGAACGCCGGAGGGCTCCGGCTTCTGAGATACGGAAGCTTGCATGGATCGGTGCTGGGTCTGGAGGTCGTCCTGCCAGATGGCACAATATGGAACGGCTTGAGCAAGCTCAGGAAGGACAACACCGGTGGGTTGCGTCGTGCCCCGATTACTGCTGTTCCGCGCTGAGCCGTAGGATATGACCTGAAGCAGCTGTTCATCGGGTCAGAGGGCACGATCGGCATCATCACCGCCATCTCGATCCTCTGCCCGCGCCGGCCGTCGTCCACCAACGTCGCCGTCTTTTCCCTGCCATCTTACGAGAAGGTGCTTGAGACGTTTGGCGAGACCAAGAAGCACCTCGGGGAGATTCTCTCGGCTTTCGAATTCTTCGACGCGGCAAGCTACAACCTCGTTCGAGATATGAAAAGGGAGCACGGTGAGGAGGTAAAGAAGGTGTTTGACAATGAAGGGGAGTTTTATGTGTTGGTCGAGACGAGCGGGTCAAATTCGGACCATGATGAAGAGGTATGTGGCAGTTCGCCACCTCCCTCACCCCCGTTCTACCCTGCTCAACGGAATATCACGCGGTCCCAGCTCACCCTTAGAAACTCTCAGGCCTGATTGAGCACCTGATGGAGTCGGAGGTCGTGCTCGACGGAGTGCTGGCGCAAGATGCGACGCAAACGGCATCGCTCTGGGCGCTCCGAGAAGGCATCACCGAGGCGTGCTCCAAGATGGGTGTGGCGTACAAGTATGACTTGTCAACGGCGCCGACGGTCATGTACACTCTCGTCGAGGACATGCGGAAGAAGCTGTCGGCTGAAGGCCTGCTGAAGGAGGACGGAACGGGCGATGTGAAGACGGTTGTAGCGTGAGTGGCGCTTTCCCCTTCCTCCCCCCATCCCGCCTTCTCTGCTTCACGTCCCCGTTCGCCCACTATCGTCCCTCTTCCCGCCATGACATGCCGCCCGCCCTCGTATCTCTCCAAAGATCGTCCAGGCGGCGGTCTGAATGGCCGAAATCCGTGCATAGCTGCTCCCAGCCGTCTTGGCGCATCTGCGGTCACTTTCTCGCCTTCCTCTCCTTCCTTCTCGCTTCTCAGACTTCCCATGCATGCTACGGAGCTCAAACCTAGCTTCGGCCACCTCGGGGATGGCAACGTACATCTGAACATCGTCGGGAAGGAGTACAAGGACTCGGTGAAGCAAGTAATCGAGCCGTTCGTGTACGAGATCGTCGGTGAGTCGAAGAATCTCATTTCCCCCGCCCCTCTTCTCTTCCGCCGCACTTTGGCTCACACTCCCAGCCGACAAGGGCGGATCTATCTCTGCAGAGCACGGCCTGGGAGTGATGAAGGCTCCGTACATCTCTTACTCGCAATCGCCCACTTCAATCGACATGATGCGCCGCATCAAGAAGATGTTCGACCCGAAGGGCCTGCTCAACCCTTACAAGTACATCCAATAGACGCGCCCTGGCTGTTATGCATTGTATACTTACATCCCACGCGGTTCTACTATCAGCAACGAGGACATGCATAGGGTTCTCCAGCCGGGCCAAGTTGACACTTCTAGAGCGAGACGGAGGGTGACGAGTGGCGGGAACGTGATTGGCGGAAATGGCCGGACGACGGGCCGCGGGTATGTGCGATGGGTGGCTTCGGCAGAGCATTATCCCGGACCGTTCAGCAGCAACCCGAGATCTGGTCAAGAGTCGTAGAGTTTCTCGGCTGTCCTGTTTTCATAGCCTTCCACTTAGAGGGAACATTGCCTTTCGGTCGACGACATTCTGCACGATGATGAGATCGACGTCATTTGCTGCGAGGGCGGTTCGGGTCAGCTCGAGTAGGATTCCGCCGACAGTAGCGATCCGCCGAGGGCTGTCGTCGGCTCGATCCAGCCCAGCTGGCAAGTACGATGGAAAGACGTGGGCCGCAGCCATGTTCATTGGGGTAACTGTAAGCAGAGCAATGTACCGAAAGCTTAGGTGCTGACTCGCAGACATACCTAGCTGTGACGGGCCTGTCGCCTGTGCTCGCCGAGTCAGCGAGCTCGAAAGGGGCGAAGCGGATCGAGCCCCAAAAGGGCGTGGTGGGCTCGGACGTGCCGGACGAGGTGCACTCGAATGTCCCGGACGTTGTTCATTCAAAGACGGAAGGCGGAAAGAAAGGGAAGCGAGTGAGCGTGAAAGATGTGTTGGACCACCAGGAGGGGAAAGAGGTGTGGGTGGTGATCAAGGGGGATGTTTACAAGTAAGCCGAGAGGCCTGCATCCCCTTCCATATCCGGGCTCAATGTCCCCCTCACTTTCAGAGCGTCCACCAGAGTCCCCTCTCCTCATTGAGCTTGCGCTCACGCCAGCATGACCGATTTCTTGGACGACCACCCGGGCGGACGAGAGATCATCGAGTCGAACCGGTCTAAAGACGTTACGCCGATATTCAACCCCCGCCATCCATCCGACCAGCTCGAGCCAGAGAACCTCCCGCCCAATGTCCATCTGCTAGGCGAACTGGACACGGAGAATGCTACCGAAGATGAAAAGGCGCAGATACGGCTCAAGGTCAGCAAGGACGAGGAGGACGAGAGCGCGCGGATAGAGCGCGAGAGGCAGGCGATGGAGGAGCGCGGCTTGGGTGTCATCGTCAACATGAAGGATTTCGAGGTGGGTAGAGTTGTCTCTGTTAAGTAAGGTCGTCCTGGGGACTGACGACCAGAAATTCGCCGAGCCGATGTTGTCCAAGGTGGCTTGGGCGTACTATGCTTCTGCGGGAGACGACGAGATCAGTGAGTCCGGCGCGGAGCTGCTTGTGCCGTGTCGAGAAGGATCAAGCTGATACCGCAGCCAAGATCGCCAATGCAGACGTGTATCGAAAGGTGTTGTTCCGACCGCGGATTCTGCGGAAGATCGCCAAGGCGGACGCCAGTACGACAATCCTGGGGAAGCCCAGCACGATCCCGGTGTTCATCTCCCCTGCGTACGTGCTCCGGCCTCATACAGCCACGAGGGCTCTCTGACCGGACAGAGCGATGGCCAAGCTCGGCCACCCGGACGGCGAGGTCAATCTCACGAAGGGCGCCGCCAACACCGGCATCATTCAGTGTGTGAGTATGACGAGATTTCCCATCACGTCTCGGATGGATGCTGAGGGCAGATCTCGAGCAACGCCTCCTGCTCGCTCGAGGAGATGCAGGCTGCGCGCCAAGCAGGGCAACCCCTCTTCTTCCAGCTATATGTCAACCGTAACCGCGATATTGCCACGCAACTCATCAAGAAGGTGCACAACCTCGGCATGGACGCCATTTTCCTCACGGGCGATGCGCCCGTAGGCGGCAAGCGGGAGCGTGACCTGAGGCTCAAGGGGGAGTTTGAGGGCCCCGCTGGAGGCGTGAGCGTCAAGAGCGATGATACGAAGGGGGTTAGCCAGGCGATGTTTGCCGGAGTGGACCCGGATGTCAACTGGGAGGATATCAAGTGGGTTCTAGCGCGCGACGCAGCAGGTATCCGCTAGGAGGCACTAAAGGCAGATGGATCCAGAGTTTGACTGATAAGCCCGTCATCGTCAAAGGGATCCAGTGTGTCGAGGTGAGTGACAATACCGCCCGCAGGGCGATCGCGACTGTGCAGAGCAGCGCAAACTGACTGCTGTAGGACGCCCTGCTAGCCTACCAGCACGGCGCGGCAGGAATCCTCATATCGAACCACGGGGGCCGACAGCTCGACACGACCCGCCCATCCCTCGACGTCCTGCTCGAGATCCGCAAACACGCCCCGCACCTCCTCCGACCCGAGTACCGCGGACCAACCGGGATCTCCCAGTCCTTACTGGACGATCCATCGCGCTTGACCGCTGCGCCCCCGGCCGGTGAGAAACCGGGTAGGCCTTTCGAGATCTACGTGGACGGCGGTGTCTCGAGGGGGACGGACGTGATAAAGGCGTTGTGCCTTGGCGCGAACGCCGTGGGCGTCGGACGAGGGTTTCTGTTCGCGCAGAGCGTGGCGGGCGTGGAGGGCGTAGAGCACGCTGTTGGGAGTGAGTTCCGCTCATTTCATCCCCTTCCAGTGTCTTGCCCCACATTCTCCCCTCCCCCCTACCCTCTTCCTCCTCTCGTCCTCGTGATCAGCTGATCTCCTCTTCATCTCGTCCTTCCACCCCCTAGGTCACAGCGCTGCGTTTCGATGACCATCACGACCAGCCCGCTGACGTGCAGTCCTGCAACAGGAGATCCTACTGGCCATGCGCTTGCTGGGCGCGAACAAGCTGGAGGACTTGCGGCCCAGCATGGTCGAGGTGAAGGAGTAGATATGTAGTGAATCATCGTATCCAGCACGACCGTCCATGGCCTAGGAGCCCGTTGGGCCTTCATTACGTTCGTTCTTGATGCGAGGTGCATATCCACGGTGGTGATACATACACAAGGTCAGAGACAGGCCGCTCCTCCCCAACCTGGTCCTGGCCCACCATTCTGTCCAAGCTCCGCGCTCAGCCTCAAGATCGCCGCCTGTCATTCGTGTTACACCGCATATCTACCCGACCCGGCCGTCACGCCCCGATCGGCATTGTTCAGCGCGGCCATACTAGCCTCGACCAAGTTCCTCCTGATCTCATCAATCGCCGCCTGCACCTTCTCGCGATCATTGCTCTCCACCAGCAAGTGCAATTTCGGTTCACCGCCAAAGACGGGCTCCTCGCCAGGCGGGTAGAAGTTGCCTCGCATCGTGATCGACGCATTCGAGTGTTCGACAAGCAGCGTCATCTGCTCCTTGTTCGTCACCTTCCATCGGGCCTTTTGCGGGTAGTCGTTGATCGGGAAGATGGCGTGGTAGTCTGTCGCGTCTGGATCCTTGGGTTTGGCCGGCGCAGGAAGGGAGAGCAAGGCCCAGCCAGGTTGGTTCTTGTCGATGTTGCCCTTGTCCATCTTGTCCCGCAGCGCAGCGATGACAGTGGAGAGTCGTGAGGCGTCGACCATACGGCCTTCGCGTCGTGCGGTCTGCAGCGCCTCCTTCATGAGACCGGGAAGCGCCGATGGATCCTTGAAGAGCGTGCCGCCTCCACTGGCAGAGTAGGCGAGGGGGTTGGTCGCTCGATCGGGCGCCGGCCCCTCGACAATCTCCACGTGGATCTCCGTGAACGTGTAGTCCGACTCGCCCTTCATCGAGTTCTCGGGCGGCTTGATGATGTTCTCCTTCGGCTTGTACGGGATGACGGCGCCCTCTCTGGAAACAAGCGCGAGCGCCTCGGACGTGTCCCCGTACGTGTGCTTCTCGGTTCGATCCTTCTCCTCCCGCTTCCTCTCGATCCGCTCTAGACCGCGTCCGCCGAATCCTGACGTCTTCTTTGCCTGCTTGGACTTGATCTTCTCCAAGAACTTGTCCGACATCTCCTTCAGCTCAGGCGGGACGAATGCGTTACTCGCCTCGAGCGCCCGGACGATATCAACCGAGTACCGTTCCTGGTCCTTCGTGATGAACGTGATGCAGGTACCCTTGTTGCCGGCTCGGCCCGTACGTCCCGCTCGGTGAACGTAGTCCTCCATGTGGTTCGGGCAGTCGTAGTTGATAACGAGTCGCAGCTCTTTGACATCCAGTCCTCGCGCGGCGACAGACGTCGCGACAATGATCGGGATATCCCCCGTCTTGAAGTTTTTGATCGCCAGGTCTCGGTCGATCTGCTCTCGGCCTCCATGTAACGAGGCGGTCGGGTACGATCGCGTGTTAAGCAAAGCAGACAAATCGTCCGCAGACTCTTGTCGGTCCACGAAGATGAGCACCCGTGAATCCTCTCCTTCCGCATCCGTCTGGTTCCGCTCGCCGAGAATTTCGAGCAATCGGTTCCATTTGGTGTCCTGATCTCGCACCTCGACCCGCTGGTCGATCTCGGGCGCCACGACGGATCGGCCTCCGACTGTGATCTCCAGAGGATTGGTCAGAATCTTCCTTGTCAAGCCGTCCATTATCTTAGCGAAAGTAGCGGAGAAGAGGACCTTCTGAGCGGTTGGCCGGGTGTTGTTGATGATCTTCATGACCTGCGGCTCGAAGCCCATGTCGAACATTCGGTCCGCCTCGTCCAGCACGAGGAAAGTGACTCGCCGCAAGTTCGACACTCGACCATTGTTGGCCGTGAGCAAGTCAATCATCCGGCCCGGAGTGCAGACAACCACCTCGGCGCCTTTCTTCAAGCTCGCAATGTCCTCGGAGATCGACTGGCCGCCGACACAACAGGTGACCCGGAGGTTCATAGGCCCCATGAACTGCTTGGCCTCCCGGTAGATCTGCGTCGCAAGCTCTCGCGTGGGTGAGAGAATGAGCGCGATCGGTCCCTCGTTGTTCGCCACTGGCCGTTGGTCCTTGACGTGTCGGAAAAGCGGCAGCAAGAACGCGATGGTCTTTCCGGATCCAGTCTTGGCGATACCAACGACGTCCCGGCCAGACATGATGGCTGGAATAGCTTGCGCCTGAATCGATGTCGGTTCCGCCCAGCCGTTCCTTCGTATAACGTCGAGACTGCGTGTCAGTGCTGCTCGTGGATCTTCGACAAGCACGTACCAAGCCATGGGCAGACCGAAAGCACCCCAATTCTTGACTGGTCGCGGGGCATCCTTCCCTCGCACCTTGATACCGCCCATAGTAAGCCGCATGAGCTCGACATCCTCCTCCGTCATCTCGTTCGCCTCCACTGGCGCCGTGTAGAACTCCTTGCGGAAAGGCTCGTACTCGATCTTGCCGTGGTCCGGCGTAGGCAGATCCTTTTTTCGTGACTTGCTCGCAGCGGCCCTGCTCATTAGCCATATTCCCTAGAACGTACGTGGATGACTGACTGCAAGAGCGCCTCAGCCTTCGCCAACTCATCTCCCGCAGCGTCTTTGATCTCCACCTCGTCGTCCGACTCTCCCTCGTAATTGATGAGACCGCCCCGGACAGCATCCTTCACATTGACCTTGCGGACCTCCTGGTTGTTTTGCCGCATGAACGCATCCAGCTCATCTTCCTCGTCCTCTTCTTCCGCTTTCGGGTCCACGTCCATCTTCTCCTCCTTGGCCTCGGACACCTCCGGCTTGACGTCATTGTCTTCCACCACCTCCGCAGCCAAATCACCTCCTATGGCCCCCTCCTCCGCGGACGGTCCGCTCTGCACCTCGGGGTTGATGTCCGGGAGGTCCAGCTTCTGCAGCTTCCGGTCGCCCTCGTCATCGTCATCGTCCAACGCCCCGAACGCTCGTTTCGTATTCGTGTTCCGGGTCGGCAAGCCAATGGTCTTGACGCTGCCGAAGGACAGGCCTGATGGGGGTTTAGAGGGAAGAGCACCTACATGTTGAGCAAGAGTATAGAGGACATGATGTATCGACTCACCATTTGTGGATGATATTGTAGCGAAAGGCTTGACATCGGCGCCGGGTTTGCCGCCCTGCGCAGGTGACGCAGGTGCCGGCGCCTGCTCTGGCGTAGCCGAACGAACCTTCGGCTCCAGCCCTCTTTGCTTCTTCCACAGTGCCAGCCTTTCCTGCGCCGTCAACGGCCGACCGTCGGGGACGGGCGAGTCGAGCTTCCCGGCCGGTCGTGGCGAGGTGCCAGCCGGGCTCGAGCGGTGCGAGTCGCGTGGTACAGGCGTCCGTTCTCTGTCCCCAAGATCGCGGTCGGACCTGTGTTCATCCCTTCGACGATCATCCCTATCCCGGCCGGAGCCGTACCTCTCGTCCTCACGTCTGTGGCGCACGTCCCTCTCATCCCTCTCGTCACGCCGGCGGTCGTCCCGCGCGTATCGCTCGCGCTCGCGCCTATCACGGTCGCGGTCGTCGTACCGATAGTCCGCATCCCGGCTACGATAGCGGTCCCTCTCTCGCTCGCGGTCTCGGCGGTCACGGTCGTCATAACGGTCATCGTAGCGATCTGAACGGCGGTCGTCAGGCCGCCTGGTACTACTGGCGTGGGAGCGATCATACCTTTCTGACTGGTCTCTTCTTGATGAGCTCCTATGACCGTCGGGCGAGCGGGACCTGCGGCTGGGGGAACGCGCCATGGTGGTACGCGAGAATCGGTTTTTGGTGCAGTCGTGAGGATGCAAATGGCCGACAAGAGGGAGCAAACGGCTGCTTGGAACAAGCCTGTCTTTCCACAGAGAAAGGTCAACGGAAGCAAATTGGCTAGAGCCTGGGTCGCCACTCGAGTAAGCGGGGTCAACCCACCTCCACCGGCACGTTCCGCCCCGACGCGTCCACTCACTCCACCTCAACGGTGGTACACAGTCACCTCGACACTCATACCGGGACGACCATATATCCTTCGGCCTCGAACGGTCGAACTTGCACACATGGCCGACGCAGCCACGTCTCCATCGACTCGCTTTGTCCCCATCTCGACGCACCATCTTAGTTCCGAACCCGCATCATCCGAAACGACCCTCCGCGCCCTGCTGGACCGCTCCGAACAGCTCGCCGAGGAAGCTCGAGAGGCTCTACCATACTCCTTCGACGAATGCACGTATAACAAAGGCTATCTCCGCCAATCCGTCTGGAGCTGTATTGATTGCGGGGAAAAGGGGGTTTGCTACGGCTGCTCCATCTCTTGTCACGCCGGTACGTCTACGAATCCTGCGACCTGCTAGACGATGCAGATCTTAACGGCAGAGCACAAGCTAGTCGAATTATGGACAAGACGCCACTTCCGGTGCGACTGCCCAACAGCATCCATGCCCGTCGGAAGCACTGGCAAACGCCGGAAATGCACGCTCAACCCGCCCGAGGCGCAGCCGCAGGACCCGAACGACGAGAACCGGTATGGCAAGAACTTTGCGGGCAAGTTTTGTCGATGTGGGAAGGACTATGACCCGGAGACTGAGACCGAGGCGATGTTGAACTGCATCGGCTGCGAGGTCAGCTGCATTTGGGCTCTTCTGACTAATCTGACTTGCAGGACTGGTTGCATGAGTCTTGCCTCAATCTCGTCGTCCCCGAACCGGCCACAACACTCACGGGGACGAATGCGCCGGGGAATGATGACGACGACGATGAAGAGAAGGAGGTGCTTATACCAAGCGAGACGTACGATGGGCTCATTTGCGCCAGCTGCGTGAGCGGGAATGCCTATTTACAGGAGAACGCGGGCCAGCCGGGCTGGATGATCATCGAGCCAAGCGAAGATGGTGTTTATCAAGTCCTCGGCCGAGAAAGACCTTCAGAGTCCGACGCACGTGGTAGTCGGATCGCTGCTGGAAAGGACGAGGAGGCCGCATCTGGCGCAGCAGCAGACGTTCCAACGGGCGAAAACGAGGTTTCACACAAACGGCCTGCCGAGAGCGATGACGGAGGCACGATAGCTACTAAGAGATTTCGGCTTGACACATCCAGCACGCCAAACATGTCTGCCACATACAGTCCACAGCGCAAAGGCAAGGGAGATATTTTCCTGGCCCACGGCGTCCGAATGGCATTGAAAGATCGCCTTCCTGTGAGTCTCGATCCCAGTTGATCCTGGCCGAGCTCATGATCAGGAGCCCGTGGCGGAGTCCCTGCCCTTCCCTCTGATCGACGAGGAGATATACGAGCCCCCGCAGGACACCGAAGAGGGTGAGTCAGCTAGTGTCAATGGTTCGGCTGTAGCTGACGTCAGACGAGACTCTGGAGCAAGTGACGGAAAGGGTTGTCGGGGCTCTTCCCCGGGTGCAGGCTATCGAAGCGCTTCACGGGTACCAGAATATGAAGTAAGGTTCCATGATGGCGCTCTCTTGCTAACGACCAGGGACAAGCTGAAGAGTATGTTGGCGTCGCACGCGCAGGAGGGCCGAGCCGTGAGCAAAGAGGACATCGATGGATTCTTTGAGCAACTGCGTGCATCGCACGCTCGGTCGAGTTGAAACGTTGGCTGGTTCCCGCTGAAGTTGTATATCCATATCATCACAAGCTCGTGTAAGATCGTCTATGTATGTACATCACTTTCCTAGAGCCTCTTCCCTGTCCATCACCCTGCCGTCCAGCTTGATGAGGATCACCGTCCGCTGTGGATATTGATCTGTTCCCACGGTATGCGCCGTCACTCGGGCAGGCTACACGTGAGCCCGAGTTTTTGCATGCGAAGCAAGTCACTCACCACATCCAAAGCGTCCAGCACACCCTCCACAATGCCCGCCGTGAACGCCTCGACGCTGAGCTGGGACATATCTTTCGGTATTGAGATATGTTGCGTCAAAGGCGGTTGGTTCAGTGTGAGCATGTCTGCCGGTCAGCCGTCAGGTCTCGCGCGGCCTGTGTAAAGCACCAACATTCGTCTTCGCCTTCGACGCTGCGCTCGAGCCCGTCGGCGGGTTTGCCGAAGCAGTACTTGTACACCTGCGTATGGACGAATTGCAAGATGGGGATCAGGCGGTGTTCGCGCTTCGGGTCCTACTCGTCAGCCGGTCGCGAGTACCGTCCGTCTGCGCTGACCTTCCCGCCAGCCGTCTGGGTATTCCGCAGCAAGATTAAGCTCAATATCCGCTGTCCGACTTCGTACCCCAAACTCGATAACCTGAACGTCAGCCTCCACCCGACAGACGCGTGAGCAACAGCCAGGCTCACCTCTTCTCGAGGTCGTCCACGCTATCCACCCTGCTCTGGCTGTAGCTGATCATTTCCGCCAACAAGAAGGCGAAAGCGGGTAAAGCCACCTCGGCCCCTTTCGTCCTGTTCAGCGGTCTATCGAGGATGCCTCCGCTCGGCGCGCCCTGCCCGAAGAGCTGCTGCTGTAATGACGGGGCATGGGGCTGGGACGGTATGCGCGAGTCGCGTTGGCGGGGGAGAGGGAGAGTTGAGGTCGATGCGGCGGGGG
>JAHXHD010000951.1:0-10675 GCA_019857685.1 Papiliotrema terrestris
CCCAGAGACCCCCACCTGACTTTTCAAAAGTTCCTTACCTCTTTTGCATCTTCCTGCTCCCTACCTCTGACCCCCAAGCCATCTGCCCGTCACGGCAGCTCAAGCAGTACAACTCGGCCTCGTAGGCCTTTTGACCAGGCCAGTCATCAAATCAGTCTTCCCCCCGGATCGACAAGTTCCCATCGACCAGCCGGCTTCTCCAGTCTTGCTCGGAACCCCCATATCCTCGGTCCTGTCGTCTCCCGTCATCGACAACCCCGCTCCCACGCAGCACTCTTTCGAAGACCGGTCTATCGAAGATCGACCAATCACCGATCAAGCCGCAGCTCCTCGGACCGAGCCCCTCTACCTGCCTCCCATCTATTCGGCTGCTGGAGTGTATCCAATCAAGATGGCGCAGACAGCTTCAAACGAGGATACTCTCGTCAACCAAGCTCAAGGCCTGTCCCTCAACGACAAGCAGGGCGACCACTACGACCCGGAGTATCGCGAAGAGAAGATGGAGCTCGGCTCCGCCCTGGCGGCCGATCCTTCGGAATTGAAGCAGAATGGTGTCGTGGAGCAGAGGCAGAATGGAGACGAACGCCCAGGGTGAGACGACTGAACAGTTCTATTGCTGACTGGCAGGCTTCCCAATGAGCCTTCGCGATCGTATGTTAAGCCAATTCCGATTGTCACCACGTACGAATCCGACCCGTCCGGGCGCCGCTCGAAGCCGCCTTCGGTCAGGCGAGCGTCATCCACGAAGAACTCTGTGCGTCCGGATCCGCCGGTCGAGCGCCCGCCCAGTCGGGCTCAAAGCGCCCGAGCACCGTCTCGTGCGGGGTCGGTCCGTAACTCGGGCGCCAATGTTGGCGATGTCGTCACGCCTCAACGCCAACGTCAGATGCAAGGTGTTGCCCTGTCCGACCACGGCGCGGTTCCTCACTTTGAGGACGATGATCGTCGAGCGGCCAGTCCACGACCGCAGTCTGCATTCGGCTACCGACCGCAGCCCAATCTGATCTCCGTCGCTGAGGAGGGTCACGACTCCCGCTACGACGGCCGTGACAGTCGCATGGGCACCCTTAACCGAAGTGGCACAGTTATGAGCCGAGCCAACACGCTCGGTCGCAACGGTACCCTTTCCCGCGCCGCCAACGGCGGTACTGTTGGCAGCCGACGGGGCGCTTTCGGACGGGGAGCTGGTGCCAGTATCGGCACTCAGCCGGAGGAGGTTCTGGGCAGAGAGTAGGTATTGGATGCTTAGGATAAGCGTGGCTAATCGCAGCGACATCCACACCCGAGCCGAATTGTCCGAACGCATTCTCGATGATGCGACGCTCCGACGACTTTCCACGATGGAGAAGAAGGACGCCAAGCGTCTATCCAAGGTCATCAAATCCGAAGGCAAAGCCGAGGCTGCCGCTGTCAAAGGCTCGATCAAGGAGCTCGAACGCCTTAGCAAATTGCAAAAGGAGGCAGCCGCGGCGGAGCGGAAGTCTCAGCTGCGGATGAGCAAGCATACCAGCCGAGAGCACAAGGCTCGACTGAGGTTCCTCAAAGAGAAGGAGCGTTACGAGAAAATTGAGGGCGAATTGCGAAACGCCGAGAACGACTATGAGGAGCGCCGAGACCATGCTGCGGGTTTGACCGCACAGGTGGCCGAGAAGACGCAGGAGCTCGACGACTTGCGCGGACAGAAGGCCGCTGATGACGTAAGTCGAATGTTTGGCAGTGTTCGTCCAACGGCTGATGACAGCGTGAGCGCGCGGTCAAGTTGCTCGCGCTCAAGAACCCGGGCCACTCGTAGGGGAGGAGTATCGTACGAAGCGTTATATTATAATACATGTATCATTGAGGCCAGTCTTGATACAGCCCTGTCTCCAGTTCGGGCCTATAACTGAAATTGGGAATTTGATAATATACTGGCTCGGGCAGGGGATACAGCTCTAGACCCAACGCCGTAGGAGGAGGCGACTTGCCGCACCTGCGGGTGGATTTCTTGACCTTGGCTTCTGGGGCCTTGTGCCGGACCCGGTTCGTGGTAGCATAGACGCAAGGAAGTTTCTTGATGATACATCGGTTGCAGGGCGAGGCACCGGAGCACTGGGGTAAGTTACGTCTTCTGACTGCAGCTCTGCACTCACTTTAGCTTTCCTGATCCGACACTTCTCGCACGCCTGAGCCGTGCGTGACCGCTTTTTCGCTGGCGGTTCGGCTTTGGGTGGCGCGCTATACTGCTCGTACTGAGAAGATGGGTCGCGTCTCTGGGCAAGAGGGTCGGGACCGGACTGATGCTGTTGAGCCGGCAGCTCATACGCAGGCTGCAGCATGACCGCGGTCGACGAAGGGGCCGGCGAGGGGTATAACGGCGCAGGTGACGGATACACTGGGATGGGAGACTGATACATGGGGGTTGGCGAGGGGCGCAAGGAGTCTGCCGATAGACAGCCGGATTCGGGGTAGACGGATTCGGGCTGACTGAAGAGGACGGCTGGCGACGCCGTCAATGGTCCCGGTTGAGGGCATTGCGAGGGTTGCGATAGGGGGGTGATCGGGTACGTGTACGGATTATAATACACTGGAGTAACGAAGCCGTACGGGAAAGGGTAAGAATAGGCGTTGTTCTCGTCGACGAGCAAGGGACTTTCAGTATAGTAGGACATGATGGGCTGTTCACGCAGGAATCGACCTGTGCAGTCGTCCATATATGTACTGGTTCTCACGCAGCACACAATGCATATAGACACCGACATCTAATCTTCTCAGGTGATCTATATCCATCCCGTACAGGTATTCGGTTCAGCAGCATGGAAAATCTCCCACGCCACGAACGCTTACCCCGCCCACTGCCAGAGTGACGACGCCCGTTCTGCGCCACTGGCGCGTCTTGGCACAGAAGTATGCATCCTTACCACCACACGTCTCCCCCCAACGGATTGTGTTCGCTAGCGCCCAACTGTCCCGTGCTCGTACCCCCCAGCCGGTTATCCACTTCTGCCGGCAGGAAGAAACTCTCGATGCCGACAAAGGGGGTCATTTCGGTTGGCGCCGCCGTTGAACCGAGACTCTGTCCGTCTAGGAACCTTTCGTAAGCCGATTGCGCAAGCTTAGTCCAAAGAGTCTAGAACGCACAAGGGCAGCTGATCACCTTCGCCCAATGAGAGGCCTGCCCTTTCCAGGGTTTCCTGCGCGAACAACGAGTCGAATTCAAACACGTCTCCTCCACTCGACGGAGAGTCGTTGATAATCTGTCCGGCCTGCGTCAACATCAAAGAAGCTTCAGGGGTAGGCATGAATTGCGGATTGACCAATTGGGAAGGCGAGAATGCGAGAGGCGCCGCCTTCGGGGAGGACCTGGTCGATTGAGGGGGTATGACTTTGGCCTTGCGCGCGCGGCGCAGGATCAGCCGAAGAGATCTGGCGTATCGGCCTGCAGGCACTGCCGTAAGCGCGATCGACTGGAGGGGCGATCAGGCGCTTGACTCTCACCTTCAGCCAATACACCGGCCAGCTCCTCCACATCTTTGGCAGTTCGCTTCAGATTGAGCTCGTGTGGGAACAATCGAGCAATTCGCAGCAGGAACGATGCGGCAAAGGCTGCGCACACGTCTGGGACTCAACAGAGCTTCTCCCCGGTACCTACGAGTGTAATGAACGGCGTAACGGAGCCCGGTCCGGTACTGGGGTCAGCTGATCCAGCCTTGTACCACCTACGTTTTCACCCCTGAGGCAAATCTCGATGCACTTCTGCGCGTTGCGCATAGCGCGGATGGCCAGTGCCTTTTTCTCCTCGGGCATGCCGGCTACGTCGGATGGCTCCCGGATGCCTCGAAGCAATTGTGAGTTGACAAACAGTCTGTGGTCAGAACGACTCCGATTGAGCTTCTCACTCGGCGTATTGTCTCTGAATGATCACTACAATCAGCGCATTCAAGCATTGGCACGTACAGGATTCCCGGAAAAAATCTCCTCTGCCCTTGCCGAAACGGTCAGCTGCTGGTCAGTTTGGCCCCCTGAGCCCAGACTTGCATAGGATCCTGTCCCAGTAGCGCTCCCATGCATCAAAATCGTTGTTGGCCTGCTTTAGCCGCCTAAGAGTGTTGTCTGCGAGGGGCAGATCTGGCGACGCAGTGAGCTCGATGTGGAGGGGGGCTGTAGGTCAGTCGCTTCTTTCCCTGGACCCACCTCTTAGCGCGGTCAGCTCGACGGTGGATACCAGTCTTGCATCGGATGTAATGGACAAAGGATGCTCCAACAGCCGGCGGCAGTTGTGTATGGCCTCGTCCTCGCGGAGAATCGCCGGTCTGCCCATGCCATACGCCATTTGGTGTTCCACCAGGTACAACTGTTATCAGTCAAGATAGACAACGTGAGACGTACACAAAACCATGTCCGGGAATGCACAACCAGGTGCCGTTCATCTTCCAGCTCCGCTCGGGTCTTTCCCTTGCCCATGCCGCTGCGCAACAACTGAATAAATGACTTGTTAATGCCCATATCGATTGCCATTCGGACCGCATGGCCGCCAGAAAGCCATCCGGAGTCGCTGAAAGCCGCCAAGAGCGCTGCTGTCAGCGCCCACTCTGACGCCAACTTACTCATGGCCTGCACTGCCTCTACTCGTGAGACCGGGTTGAATAGTGTGCCGACCGCAATGCGCTGCGCGTGAGACAGACACGCCCGCTGGACGTCGCTCGGAGGATTGCCGCCATCGCGCACCCTCGCCCCAACCATCATGATAGCGGTCAAGGAGAACGGCGATCGAAGACGGAGTCTGTGGTCAGGAACGCCTGACGGGGCACTCACGAGTCCCAATGGTCTACATTGGGGTCGAAGCACGGAATAAAATTGCAGGAGCCGGAGTAGAAGCTGCGGATCAGCTTGACCTCGGTATGTTACTCACATTTGCATAAGCTCCCGGCCTTCTTGCTCGGTCAGATACCCTTCGGCCACGGCGTCAGGATAAGCGTGTATATGCGTACGTTTGACCCGTTTTCGCTTTGGCCCGCCAGCTATCTGGGCATCTTCGATAATCACTGGCCCGGAGGGCTCCTCTGGACTGAATCGAGTCTTCTTGATTGGTCGCCCGGGGTCCAATACATCTGCCGTTCGTTTCGCCGGTGATAATTGCTCCTCTCGAGCTCTTTCCACAGCTGCTTCCACCAGGCCCGCCATGTTCGACAGTGCCCCGAGTGGATTGGTGATTTCCTCGGGCGCGAGAAGATCTTGATCCGCTCCAGGCGATCCGAGCCTGGATTCGGGCACGGAGACCACCGGTTGGCGAAAGAAGTCTAGCGGTAACGCAGGCATGCTGGAACTGATCCTTCCTGACTCGTTCATCATTGGAACGTATGGGCTGGGCTGTGAGCGGTAGCTCGGGGTGCTGCCTGGATCGGATCCGTGAATCGGTAGGAGAATCTCCTGTTTTGGCGGAAACCCAAAATTCTGGCCCGTGAACATGGACAGATCGATAGGAGCGGGCGGCGGGGCGATGACGGGTGGCATGGGTTGTGACGGTCCCGCCATATTGGCTCGCAATGTCGACACCAGGTCTGTCAGAGTCGTCTGTATGGCGGTGACTTGGCCTTCGAGGGAGCGTATCCGACTGATATCAGCGTCGGTCACCAAGATGCGGCTCACTCTTCCCCAACGCCGTCGCCTGGCCCTGTTTTTGGCTTTTCCATGACGCATTCCAGTCCGCCATTCTTGCATCGTTTACATGGCGGCTCCTCGGCGCCTACACAGCGCATCTTCATACGTCGACAGTTGTTCTAGATTCAGGACATCGTCCGCCTCCACTATGATCTCACTCACGCATGCTCCTGCGAATCAGCCATTGTGCACGTCATCCCACCCGCTGCACTCACTGTTGACTCTGTTGATGACTCCTCGCTTTTCTCCGTCTTTGCCGTTGTCAACTTTAGACTTGCCAAAGCCAGACTCGGAGTCGTCTGGCTCCTCAGAGTCGTTCCTATAGATCGTCGACTGCATGTCAAGGGGCTGAATGACGTATCCTACTGTCGAGATGATTCTGAATATGATAGAGCATGTAGCATGGAGCTCTGGATGAGCACCGAAGGCAGGAAGCCCAGCCAACCACGTGACTTCGGCCCCTTCGGATAGCACGCCGGCATGCCTAAACATTAGCCGGGTGGAGGCCTTAGTGGCGCGCCTATTCGCTTGGTATTCGCTCAGCGCGCGAGTTGAGTCACCTAATACAAAGACGCGTCGTTGGTCTCGGGCCAACATTAGAATCTACCATCCATCATGCCGCTCCGCCGTTTGGAGCTGTACAACTTCAAGTCGTACAAGGGCACCCAGATCATTGATCTCGGGGATGCGCCTTTCATGTGCGTCATCGGACCCAACGGTGCCGGCAAGTCCAATCTTATGGATGCGATATCGTTCGTGCTTGGTGTCAAATCCGCTCAGCTGCGTTCGGCCCAGCTTCGCGATCTCATCTACCGAGGAAGGCGCGACGACGAGCTCGAGACGCTGGACGAAGCAACGACGGCTCATGTGCTAGCTGTATATGAGGACGACGAGGCGAAGGAGTGGAAGTTCAAGCGAGGGCAAGTCTACATCATAGCCCTTGCTGACAGATAGCATCTCCAACTCGGGGCAATCGACATACTCGCTCAACGGTCGTGAGACCACCTACAAAGCATACAACGCTCAGCTCGAGACCTTCAACATCTTAGTCAAGGCCAAAAACTTTCTCGTGTTTCAAGGCGACGTAGAAAGCGTTGCAAGCCAAGACAGCAAAAGTTTGGCGGCACTGATCGACCGCATCTCTGGGTGAGTCTAATCGCCAGCAAGTCGCGCTGATCCCAGCTCTGCCGACCTGGCATCCGCTTACGACAAGGCCAAGGAAGATCTCGATCGAACGGCCGATACCTTCACCTCGAATTATGCCAAGAAGCGGACCATGGCTTCCGAAGTGAAGCACTTCAAAGAGCAACGTGAAGAGGTCAAGCAATGGGAGCGGTTGAATCGTGAAAAGGTAGGTGAAACCGCTGATTACGCTCATCGCAGGACATAATGGTGCAGCGTCATCTGCTCTGGCGACTGTATCATATCACTAACGAAATCAACGAATCGGCACAAAAAGTGGAAGAAGCGAATGTTAAACTGAGGGATTTGCGAGCCGCGGTTGTGAGTGACATATTGCAAGCATCGCTAAGCGCAGGAACAAGAAGACGTGACCTACGGTGACGCTCGAAGGGAAGCCGCCCAGGCCGCGCTCAAGGTGAAGAAAGCAGAGACGGGAGTGCACAAGGCGGAAAAGGCATACGAGGACAAGGTCAGCTTACCGTGGCCGCATGGCAAGGCAGCAACTGACATCAGCGACCCGAGCTCGTGGCTGTCGAGGCTCAGATTGCTCACGCCCAACATCGTGCCAGGGAAGCTGAGACTTTGGCGGAGCGAGTAGAGAAAGACCTCGGGCGGCAGACGAGCAGTTTGGACGAACTGCAGGAGGCTGCCGATGAGTTGCAAGAGCAGATGGACGGCGCGGCTGGTGAGATCTATCCATGTGGCACAATTCTGACGGCAGAAAGGCAGCGTCAAAAGAATGTGGCGCTCGGGAAAGCTCTCTCCCGAGCGGAGCTCGAAGAGTATCGAAATCTGTAAATCACCCCGCAAGGCTTGACCAAAGCTAACCTCAAGGCGCACGCAGGCAAACGCTCAAAACGTGGTGGAAAGGCAACAAGCGGACATTCTTCGGCGCGACAGGAAGACGCAACGTGACGCACTCGCCTCCATTGAGGATAAGATCCAGCAGGCGTCGTCACGCAAGGCTCGTCTGCAGGCAGAGTTGGAGGATCTCGAACAGCGCAACAGAATTGTGAGTGGTTGCAAAGACGCCGCTGATTGAAGATGCAAGGGCGATACGACGAATTGATGACTTCTCGTGAACGCATCAAGACCGAGCTGGACACTGCGCAGACTGAGCGCGAGCGTATTAAGTGGGTCAGACCCTCGTGTCCTTGCTAATCATCAGCATCAAGGAGACCGAACTGAACGAGAAGCTCCAAGATGTGTACGGCAAACTCCTGACAGCTGGCGCGGACAAACGTCAGAACGAGCGCGAGATCAGACTTGGCGAGGTGATCGCCAACCTCAAGAGGGTGTTCCCCGGCGTTCACGGACGCGTCGTCGATCTCTGCAAACCCACTCAGCAAAAGTACAACCTCGCTGTTAGCACCGTCTTGGGTCGAAACATCGACGCAATCGTCGTCGATCATGAGAAAGTTGCCATCGACTGTATCGAGCACATGCGAAACCAACGTGCTGGACAAGCAACATTCATCCCTCTCGACACTATCCAGGTCAAGCCTGTTCAAGAGAAATACCGCAACTTTGCCAAGGGGGCTCGTCTTGCTATCGACTGTCTCGAGTATGCCGGTCCGGTGGAGAAGGCGATCCAGCATGCTTGTGGCAGTACACTCATTTGTGACAACATGACCGTCGCCAAGCACGTTTGTTACGAAAGGGCCCAGGAGGTCAAAGGTGCGTACCGCGGTGATGTATTGCTGACAGCAGCGGTCACACTGGAGGGCACCGTCATTCACAAAAGCGGACTCATTACTGGTGGACAAAGCTCCGATCAGCGCCAATTCAGCGACAAAGACGTTCAAAGTGAGTCTAAAAGTTGATCGTGCTGACCCTAGGCTTGCAGCGAGCTAAGGACGACTATATGCAGAAGCTCGCCGAGCTCGGCAAAGCCAAACCCAATGCCGACGAATCGCTCTTGGCTTCTCTGGCCCGGCTCGACGCACAAATGGCGGTGGCTAAAGATGACCTGGTGGGTGCGCGTCTATTCTGGACTGACCAAAGGACGCCGCGAAGGTTCGTCTCGCTGGTTTGCGCGATGACATCGCCAACATCGACAAGGATCTCGAGAAGCTGGCTCCCGAGAGCGAGGCGAAGAGGGCTGCAGTCAAGATGATCGACGACCAGCTGACCGGCCTGGAACAAATTCTCAATGCAGCCGACGACAAGGTGTTTGCCGAATTCTGTCAACGTATCGAGGTGGACAATATTCGAGACTACGAGGAAGTGCAGCTGAAAATGGCTCAAGAGGAAAATGAAGCTTTGGAAAAGTTCACTGTTCAGAAAGCGCGGATCGGCCATCAGTGAGTCGTTGGTGTTGGCGTCGCTTACTCCAGAATCGATTTTGAGACGGCGCAGCGCTTGCGAACTGAGGAACGCCTGGCGTCTCTCCGGGCTCGCATTGCCAAGGCCACATCGGACATCGAAGAGCATCGAGCTGCAAAGGCCGACATCGAAGCCGAGCTGGGCACTCTGCAAGACGCCATCCAAAGGCAACGCGACAAGCTTGACAAAGCGAAAGCGGCCTACGAGGAAACCGCTCGCGCTGTCGAAGGTGCTCGCGAGGCAGCACGAAAAGCCCAACGAGCCCTGGATAAGGCGCTCAAGGAGATAGCGGTGTGGAACGACGAGATTGAGAAGAGTGGATCCAGTCGGACAGCCATCTACCGGAAGTGTCGAATGGACGAGATTGACCTACCATTAGAAGAGGGCGACCTGTCCAGTGTGCCGATTGAAGAGGTGTGTTGAGCCTGGCGACGTTGCTGACCGCAGAATGTCGATGTGGGGATGGATCTTGATGATGATGGGACTCAACAAGCTGCCCACGCGGACGATTACGGGATCATCCCTGACTTCGACATGCTCGAGGAGGAGGACAAAGAGGTGAGTCGAGGACTTGCAAGTGGGGCTGACCCCAGAACGCTGGTGAAGAGGTCGGGCTCGAGATGGAAGCTCAGATCACCAAGATGAAGAACGACCTGGAGAAGATGGTCCCGAACATGAAGGCTGTGGACCGACTTGCCGATGTCGAGGCGTCTATGGCAGAGGCTGAGCGAGAAGCAGAGGAGACGAGGAGGGACTCGAAAGCTGCCAGGGACCGCTTTAATGATCTCAAGCGAAAGAGGTGGGCAGACAGGTCTGTTCGTGCCTGACCTTCAGGTGTGAGCTGTTCAACAAGGCCTATGGCCACATGTCTGGCTGCATCGACAAGGTGTACAAGGATCTCACAAAGAGCAAGACGTTCCAGACTGGCGGAGTGGCATTCCTGAGCGTGGAAGATGCCGAGGTGGGTCTCGGTGCGCACTTTGGCTTGGCTGACCACAGGAACCCTACCTCAGCGGTGTCAAATACAATGTCATGCCGCCTGGCAAGGCATTCGTCGACATGGAGCAGCTCTCCGGTGGGGAAAAGACCATGGCAGCTCTGGCGCTTCTATTCTCGATCCACAGCTATCACCCGGCGCCCTTTTTCGTGCTCGACGAAGTCGATGCGGCGCTCGATCCGACCAATGTGTCGAAACTGGCCCGATATGTTCGCGCTCAAGCCGAAGCCAGTGTTCAATTCATCATCATCTCGCTCAAGGCGACACTGTACGAGCATGCGGATGGACTGGTCGGAGTGTACAGGGAGCAAGATGAGAACACAAGCAAGGTGTTGACGCTGGATCTGAGACGATATGTAGAATAGTCAAAATGATGGGTCAGACCGTGGGCTTGGAAGCGGTAGTTGCGGGTCCGTCGTGTGTTTTTTTACCCTGAATGCTCCTCCCTATGCGATGACATCGTCGTTCTCTCTTCACTCTCTTCCTCCTGATCCGTTTTTCCTTTGCTCTGCTTCCTCGACCTTGCCCTATATC
>JAHXHD010000953.1:0-11641 GCA_019857685.1 Papiliotrema terrestris
CCATCGGAGTGATCTCGCCTCCAGCCACCACCACCCCATGCCCTGTCCGTTCTCGGACCTCGGGCATGCCGCCTATGCCGCGTGCCCGGACAAGGTGTCCAGATCCGACGTGTTTGATGGACGGTCTCGCGGAAACGTACCGGCGTGCCTGTAAAAGGCCGCTAGGAAGGCGGTGCTTTATATCGCTCAGCCGCGGACGATCCGCGAGGAATTGATCGTACCCGGTCACCTCTTTCCCGCGCGAGCTCGCGCGCAAGATCTTCGTCGGCGCTTGCGTGGGCGATCTTCTCAGGAAGATTGCACATCAAATCACTACTTGATGTCCCCCGCCCCCGATTGTTTTGTGTGCTATTTCCTTCTCCCCCTCCGTCTCTTATCGCCTTCACGCAATCTTCTGAGCACCGCAACTAGCCCTTTGGCCGCTCCTTTCTGCTTGCGACCATCGCGTTGTGTCCACAACCTTTGTACAGTCTCTCACGGACAGTCACGATCATCCGACACGCTGCGCAACTACCCTCGATACTTTCGCCGACGTCGAGCTCCCCAAAGTACGCCACTATCAACAGGCAGGCGATATCCGCTCGCCCCTCGGCCGGGCCATCGACATCCGCATCTTCCTCGACCGCCCCGGCAGTAACTCCCGTGGTCCTTGTCCCACTTTCTGACTCGCCGACCATTCCATCACTCTCGCTGCTCCTGCAGCAGGGCACAACACCCACTGCCGTGTGTTTCCAGCAAGACATCCTCGACCGGGCAAAGCGGTCCGAAGAGGAGTGGCTCCCCGCTGCGCTCGCCCAAATACGAAGCGTCGTGGAGATGAGGGACGAATTGACCCGCCAGGCAGCGACGAAAGGGACTGTGGTTGAGATTCCCGTTATCCTCGCTTACTCGGCCAACCCGGCCCTCAGCACCAGCACGATCAGCGCGTGTGTGCACACGGGTGCCGCGGGAGTGTTGAGACCGCCGTACGACGTGCACACCGCGAAGATCGTGCGTCGGATGGTTCGGGCCGCGAAGGAGGGAAGAATCTCCTCTGTGGTCGGTCTACCCGGCAATGGAAGGTCGGCGTCCCCTTCCAACGAAGATGAGAGCGAACACAAGGTGATTCTCCCTCCGACGGCACTTAGCATGGGTGGGGAGCACGAAGGCGAAAAGGTCCTCTCCGGGGCTTACAGGGCGCATCGGCGCGGTACATCGGCCAGCATCGAGCCGTATCACCTGACAGGTCTGGCATCGTCCACTCCGGGCAGGCAGAGAGAGTACTCTGCTCCAGCGAGAAAACCGTCCCTACAGCAAACACCGGCGTTCCCGCCATCGACATCGGTTCAGAGCGTAAGCACGCCCATCACGGCGGTGACGCCCGCTTTCGACCACACGGAACAGCCCGCGCTGGACCATAAGCTCGCGTCTTTGCTGGTGTACAACCCGCCGGTCGAGCAGCGCAGGCGATCGATCGATGTTTCTGGATTAACCATGGCACTGAAGCGCGCACAGAGAGCGTTCGAGATTGTCAAGCCCAAGGCTATCAGCACGCCGGATGATTCGGCGTTCAACAAGTTATCTCCAGCGGGCACAGAAGCGAACGGGCATGCACATGAACTCGGGCATGCGAGAGGGGAGAGCCACGATGAAGATGCCTGTCCCGATACGCACCTGGCTGAGCTGCTGAGTGCGATGTACTACCAGACGCTGGTGGCGATTGAGATCGGCATGGAGGAGTACGAGGCGTGAGTGCAATGGCATTCAACCTGACAGGGACTGGGTGTTGGATGGTAGAGCTGACTGGCAGGTTCTCCGCACCCATCAGCAAAGAGCACCGCGATAGGCTAGTCGATGCGCTGGCGACGTGGAACTTCAAGCCGCATTACCTGGACGACGGCGATCTGTACCGGGTCGCGTGTATCCTCTTTGACGGTATCTTGCATTCGGAAGGACTAGCAGATCTTCAGCTTGAACGAGGTGTGCCTTCATACCTCTCCCCAAGGTGCCAGCTCACGGGTAGATCAAGTCAACCGCTTGTTGTTTGCCATCCGAGCGATATACCACGCTCCGAACCCGTACCACAACTACGTGCACGCCATCGACGTCCTGCAAGCGACGTACTCTTTCCTCATCAACATCGGTCTCGCTCCGCCGTACTCGTACATTCGCGATTTGACGCCCAACTCGGCGCCGTGGAGGCGGCCGACCGAGGCGGACGCGGAATCGCTTGGTCCGGGCTCGAGGCGCGCACGACAGGTGTTTAGGCCTCAAGATGTATTCGGGATCTTGGTGGCTGCGATGGGACATGATGTCGGGCATCCCGGTCTCAGCAACGCCTTCATGGTGCGTCTGACGCGTTGTAGAGGAGAATCCGCTGACGGGCAGAAAAACGCAAAAACGCCGCTGTCGCAGGTCTACGACGACAAGTCGGTCCTGGAGAACATGCACTGCATGCTCGTCGTTCAGCTTCTCCGAAAACATGGCTTCGGCTTCCTCATTGCGCCATGTCAGACCGGCAGAGAAGCGCTCAAGGCCCGAAAGGACTTTGACGCCAAGGGGTTCCGACACATCCTGTACTCGAGCGTGCTCGCCACGGACATGAGCCTCCATTTCGTATGGATGCAGGATCTGCAGCAGTTTGGGGAGACGATCAGCCACCAGGATGGGATCTATGCGCCCGAGCTCGACATCGCCCCAGGCGCGGCGAGTGATGAGAAGGCGGAACGGGATCGGATCTTGATCGCGCAGGCGTTGATCAAGTGCGCGGACATCAGCAACCCTGTAAGCTGCTCGGGCGCGTGTCTGACCCGGGAGGTCGAGCTGACATCCAGACGCGTCCGATTGACGTTTCGGAGCACTGGTCGACGGTCTTGCTCAAGGAGTGGGCGGTGCAGGCCTCGCTGGAGACGGATTTGGAGTTGCCGGTCAGCGTTATCGCTAGCGCGGATGCCGCGTTGCAAGCCAAGGGCCAGATTGGATTCATCAAGCTCTTCACGCAGCCGCTGTTCGATGCTGTTTCGGACGTGTTGCCTGGTACGAGCTTCTAAATACTCGCCAAGTACAGGGCGCTGACGGCAGAATTGCAATGCTACGCGGACTGGTGTGCCCAGAATCACGATATCTGGGAAGTCCGCTCCGAGAAGCTCAGGGAGTCTGAGGAGAGCACGATCATCCAGCCCGTGGTGGAGGACGCATCATATGACGAGCGATTCTCGACCCTTTTCCCGCTCTCGCTGCCCGTCTCGCTCGTCGAGGCTCGGTCGCTCGAGCCTGGACCGCTACCTGCGCTCACATCCGCATCCCCAGGCGTGCCCCTGACGCCCGCTACGCCGCTCACACCGCACAAGGCCCGACTTAGCGGGGTGGAACCACAGACACCCCTGTTCGCTGAGAGCCCTTCGGCCAAGGCGATACGTGCGGTGTACCATGCGAACCTGCTCGAATCGAGGTTCCGCCCCGCGCTGAATTTGGGTCATACGTCGGGCTGGACGCGGGGCGTGCCGATTCCGGGGTTGCAGCCGTCGACGGCGTATTTGAATCAGAGGAGGTCGAGCAGTCCGGGAGTGGTTGCCTCGGGCTGGTAAGCCGGCGTACGGTGATGAAGACGAGAAGATGAGATCAGAGAGGCGGACCCAGGATGAAGCATGTGAGGGCAGGAGGACGGAGAGAGGGGAGATGGACACTTGCAGACTTAGAGAACAGGGATGGAGGGAGAGGGAGCAATGTACAGTGTACGATAAGGGCGCCAGTATAGTGGTTTGTCGCATAGCATTTCGGTCGTGGACCATTTCGGCTCTGATCTCATAGCATTGATTCTTTGTACATATACTGGTCTGGACTGCATCATATGGCATCGAGGTGACTCTGGCATAGAATGGCACGGATGAAGAGACGGTCCGACTCGGGGCGGCTCGGCTAAAGTTGGCCGGGAATGGGATGCAGCCTGGCCGAAATAGTTGGGCAGTCACCGCTCGACTCGGTGCTTCTCCCTGCTCATACACTCGTTGCGCCCATCAACTGCCGTCCTCTCTTCGCCGGCTGGTGCACGTAGGCGGCGCCAACATGCCCTTCTTGTTCCCCAACTTGCGCATAACCCAGGTCTTCGGGGGTGAGTCTGCGTGATCGCAAACCAATCACAGATGGAGCCCGCGGTCTAATGTCCAGCCAATACCGATGTGGGCAAGACGTTGTTGACCACTGCGCTCTTGCGGGCTTCGGCATCGAGACATGCGGGATCAACCGGGAAGAAGGTGTTTTACTTGAAGCCCGTCAGTACGGGCCCCGAGGATGAGGCGGACGTGAGGTGAGTTTGTGGACTCGGCTGAGGGGTGAAGCGTTCTGTCCGGGTGTTGGGGCAGCTAGCTACGATGAGCTGGGAGCCATCGTGCGACTGAGGACGATGCGATGCGATGCCCAGCGGCAGTGTGTACGGTGGAAGTGGGGTGCGGTCTAACCAATCGAGGGGAAATGGCAGCGCGTCGAGGGCGAGGTGCTCACTGCAGCTATGTCGAGCGCAACACAGGCAGGCATAAGGACCTCATCGAAACGAAGAACCTCTACTCGTACAGGGAGCCCATGTCCCCGCACCTCGCAGCGATACTGGCTCCTGATCTGGTACGTGCCTAGCAAGATCCTTAGCGCCCGGCTGACTGGCAGCCGTTCCCCAGAACGAACGATGCGCTAATCAGCTCCATCTCAGACTACATCACCACCACCCAATCTTCGCTGCCTGCCGCAGGCACCATCTCCGCCAGACCGAGCTCGATGTACATCGAAACGGCAGGCGGGGTCCATTCACCCGCCCTTCATCCCCCTCACACGCAGTCCACCTTCCTCCGGCCCCTCCGCCTCCCCAGCGTCCTCGTCGCCTCACCCCATCTCGGCGGCATATCAACCACGCTCTCCTCGTACGAGTCCCTCCTGATACGCGGATATTCCATCTCGGCTGTCCTGTGCCTGCACGACGGGTACTACCGGAACCACGAGTTTCTGCGCGAGTACTTTGGCGAAAGAGGCATCAAGTTCTGGGAGGTTGCCGCGCCGCCGAAGCGCGAAGGGACGAGGGAGGAGGATGCGGTGAGACTCGGGGAATGGTATGATCGGGTGGAGGCTGCTGGGGATGGCAACGTGGGAGCTTGTGCGGATTGGCTTGATGAAGAGCATTTGTTGCGGATGGAGAAGCTGGATGGGATGCCGGAACGGACGCTGAGCAGCGTCTGGTGGCCGTTCACGCAACACGGTCTAGTGCGCACACCGGAAATCGCAGAGGATGGGGAGAGATGGCTGACGCTAGGTCAACAAGAAGGAAGAGGTCATGGTGATCGACTCGGCGCATAACGACTGCTTTGACGCGTACTACGCCAAGCCACCAGCACAGGTACCGACAGCGACGGCGACGGAAACCCGCGAGACAGCGAACGGCGCGGAGAGTTTGCTCAACTCGTACTTCGACGGTTCGGCGTCCTGGTTCACGTAAGCCACAACCAGCACAGAGGCGGCCTAGCTGATCCAAAGGCAATCGCATGGTCATGCCTCAGAACCGCTCACACTCGCTGCTGCCGAGGCGGCAGGGCGGTACGGTCACGTCCTTTTCCCATCTGGGACGCACGAACCGGCACTCAATCTCGCCGAGAAGCTGCTTCAGACCGTTGGCAGGGGATGGGCGGATCGGGTGTTTTACTCCGACAACGGAAGTACCGGGATCGAGGTGGCGCTGAAGATGGCGCTGCGAGCTGCGGGCAGACGCTATGGCTGGAAAGGGGAAGATGGTTCGGACGTGGGTGTGATTGGCTTACGAGGTGGTTACCACGGAGACACGGTGAGCAATGCCGGGTGTCCTGCTGGTCCGAGCTGATGAGAGATTGGCTCAATGGATGCCTCCCAAGCCTCCACGTTCAACACCGTCGTGGACTGGTACAAAGGTCGTGGACATTGGTTCTCACCGCCGATGGTGCAGTACATCGACGGCGTGCCGACTGTCCTGTCGACTCCGCCAGACGATTGGCCCCAGTTGCCCGCATCGCTTGAGGGTACCAAGGCGGAGGGAAATGGGTGGTCAATACCCTTCGACTCAATCTCGACGGTATATGACATTGAAGCTAGATCGGTTTCGCCTTTGGCGAAGTACTACCGCCAACATATCCGGTCGACGTTGGAGAAGCTGGTCGCGGAGGGCAGAAAGTTCGGCGCCCTGGTGATGGAGCCGGTCTGTCTCGGCGCGGGCGGGATGGTGTTCGTCGACCCGCTTTTCCAGAAAATCCTGGTAGGGGTTGTTCGAGATTCGGCAGATCTCTTTGGCCCCAAGACTGTCGAGGAAGGGTCCAGTCGGGAGACCCTTGCCGCAGCCAGCGAGACCGACGGCTGGTCCGGCCTGCCGGTCGTGTACGATGAAGGTGAGACAAGAAGTACCTGCCTGCCCCGATCCATGCTGATCCCAGTCTTTTCCGGGTTGCATCGATTCGGCTACCACTCTGCCGCTACCGTGCTTGGCCACACGCCGGACATTGCGGTCTACGCCAAGATCCTCACAGGCGGCCTGCTTCCCCTCTCGGCGACTCTCGCTTCCAAGAGCATCTTCGCCAGCTTCTTATCGGACAAGAAGGTTGATGCGCTCCTGCATGGCCACAGCTACACCGCCAACCCAATCGGCTGTTCGGTAGCGTTGAAGGGTATACAGATGATGGAAGGGAAGACGTGGGACGAGGAGCGGGCGCTCTGGAACGGCTCGGAGAGGTGGTCGTTCTGGAGCGAGAAGTTTATCAAGGCTGTTTCCGGGATGGACGGCATCAAGGGTTCGATGGCGATGGGTACGGTCCTGGCCATTGAGCTCGAGGGCGGAGGCGGTGAGTTCAGCAAAGATGGCGATGAGGACCTGGTGGTGTGAATGCAGTACGCTGACGCCAGGCTACTCGTCGCATGCGGCCCTCGACTTCTTGACGGCACTGCGGCAAGTCAAGATCGCCCCCGAGGCGAGCTCGGGCGACTTCAGCCCCTTCCAGATACATTCGAGGCCGCTGGGCAACGTCGTGTACATCATGACGAGCCTGTTGACCACTCCGCCCGTGATGCGGGCCATGGAGAAGGCGATCTTGGACAACCTCACACGACAAATTACAGCATAGACCCCATGCATATTATACTATATGATACCTCCTTCATCGAGACTTTTGGCTGATGGAAAGGCAGCAGGCTTCCCGCGATCACTGATCAGTGCACTGGAAGTCGAGGGTGCTTTCGTCGGCGAGGTTGGAGCACAGGTACCGCGCCGTGCCGTTTGGCGGCGACAGGTTCGTGCCGACAGCTGTAACGTCCTGGCATGTCTCGGAGCACTTGAGCGTTGCGACGGTTCCGTTCGCGACGACCCCGGAGGATGTGCCGGTGACGTTGATATAGTGCACGTCGGAGATGGACAGCGTCGACGGGAACTCGGCGCAACTGCTGTGAGCAGACATATCCGCAAGCTTCACCCCGAGACACTCACGTAGCCGCCGTCTGGTAGCACTGGTCGATGAGGATCGGATTGTCGCAGTCTATCATCAGCCCCGACCCTGACTTGACCGACTACTGCGCCGACTCACTCTCGCAGTGGAAGTCCCGGAATGTGACGTTCCGGACGTACCCTCCACCCCCACCAGACTCGGAGTTGGGATCATCGCTGCCCGCGAAGACCTTGATCCGCGCGCCGTTCTGCGCGTTCAGCATCGTGATGTTCGAGACGTATATGTCCGAGACGATGTCGGTCTCGCGGGCGTACTGGCCCAGCGAGCCGATCGAGATTCCGTGCGAGCCGTTGCACCACATGTTCTCGACGGTTATGGACGTCGAGTTTGGCTTGAACGACACGCTGCGGTTGGTTCCGACGCACGCCGAAGGGCAATGAGATGAGGACGGGACTCACCAGTCGTCCCCGTTCACTACGTGCGAGTCGTGGATGTACACGTGGTCCGAGCGGTATATGTCCCAGCCGTCCGAGTTGGCAGCTTCGGCGGACTCGTTGGACGACACGGCCCGGATCTTGATGTTCGAGTACTCGACGTGGGAGGACTGGTACACGAAGCTGAGTGTCAGTCGAGGCGACACGCTCCGGCAGACGACGATATGGGCGCGACCACTACTCACTTGGACCAGAAGGGGCTGTTGATCACGCTGATATCCTCCACCTTGATGTTGGTAGCGTTGCCGACGGTGAGGGGGATGGGGCGGGCAAAGACCCGGGTGGACCCTCCCGCGACTCCATGCCCGGCGTCGTGGTTCTGCTCGTAGTAGTCCCACCAGGCTGCACGATCAGCGCCGTAACCCACGTGCTCTCCGCGGCATGACTCACTCTGGCCATTGGCGTCGATCGTCCCTCCACCATGCAGAGTCACCCCCTCTCCGCTGAAGAACCAGTACGTCGTGGCGTTTTGCTACCGGTCAGCCACATTCCACCGAACCACCGAGGATAATGGCGGCTCACATAGGTCATATAGATCGAGGCGGGGGACCAGTACTCGATGTCAGGCACATACGAGATCGCGCCCGTGAGCCGGATCTCGACATTGGTCAAGTTGGTCTGCAGAACGGTGTTGACGGTATAGTAACCCGGGAGGTTGATCAACGCATACGAGCTACACAGGTCGAAGGCGTAGAGCAGGTTCGGTCCGTCATCCTCGCCTCCGCCCAACGGCTGTTCGTCAGCTCGCTCTCGGCGGACTCAGGGCACAAGGCTGACCGTGACAGTGCAGACACTCCCGTCTACTGAGACGTGGTCGTTATCCGAGGTCCATCTCCTTTCCAGACTCCGGGCATGCTGTCGGTGATGGGTATATCCCGTCGCGGCCGAGACGGCCCGGGACCCCAGAAGGCCAGCAGTCAAGAGGCTCGAAAACGAGATCATACTTTGAAGCGTGTGCATTTCCGTCCAGGTGGATGACTCGCCTCTTATAGCTCAGCCAAGACATCTTCCCCTCCACCCAAATCGTGGCCTCCACACCGGGTCGGCGGAGCCCGAACGGCCCGCCCCGGGGCGCCGGGAAGCTCGAGGATTGTGGGCATAAGCATGACAGCCTATAATGACAAGCTCAAGCTAGTATGCTCTCGGCGTCATTGACATGAAGGACAGGACGCGGGGAAGATGAGAGAACGATGAATGAACAGCAATGGTGGTCATGTGTTGCGGAGGGGCCGGTTGTTCCGGAGATGTATTTTTGGCACAATCAACGCCGGTCCGACGGGACGTCCATCTGTTCGGACCGCGGGCCGTCACCGAGGTGTCATCACTGCTTGGGTGTGCTGAGGCGACAAGGAGAGACATGAGTGAGATATGCCGAGGGGGTAGTGCATAAGTCGGTGCCAAGAAGTCCCCCAAGAGGCGGGGCGAAGGGGTCCCGACGCCGACGCTGGTATGCGCTCTTTTGCCTGTGAGCGCCGCGGCCCTTCACTGCTGTCTGCTGCAGGCGCCACCGATCACAGGTAGATGAGGTGGGCCATGACGCGGTCCATGCCTAAAGCGATGCGTTACTGGCTCTCGCGCTTCTCACCCGGGGGTTAGGCCGTTCCCGGACCCAAGGGGACGCAAAGGGAAGCAAGAGAACGTTGGGCCATGGAGAGAGACCGAAACGGTAGTTAAGAGCAGGGCGTCGAATTGTCGTGTCTCCCCATCGCAGACAGTAGCGACCAGCTCGTACATGCTGGACAGCTCTGCGGTGAAGCTGAAATCATGCTACACACCCGCGCACGCGGCGCAGCGGAGCAACACATACCTGTAAAACTGGGGGCAGTCGGACACCCCGAGGACGTTTGTGGAGCTCATGAGGGTAAAGACAACCTGGTCGTACGTAAATCGCAAAAGAGGTTGCCGGGCAATTTGAATGCAGCGTGCTGGGCGGCAATCGCACGTTCGTGTCGAAGTGTTTTTCTATGTGACACGGGCGAGTCTCGTCCTTTCTCGCGGAGAGGCCTTCGATTCATTTGAAGGAAACGTCCGCACCGTCCAGCCCCTCGAAAGTGGAGCCATGGTGAAAACCCATGTGTCAACAGGGGGCTTCTCCATGGTCCTTCTCATACGTGTAACAGCTCGCAGCTCCCCCAGTGGATACAGGAGGAAAGTCGCCTAGTGGAGCAGTGGAGTGAAGGACTGGTCGCGTAGATGCTTCGCGGACACGCGAGTGAAATGAAAGGTTCGGTGGGCCGTGGAGCAGGCGAATGATATCGTCGCTCGGGTCCGCTCCACATGACAGAACTGGAAGGCTTCCGAATGAGCGCTCCACAAAGTCATTTGTGATTCAGCGCTCCACCGGATATGCAGTATAAAGCCCGCTCAGGGGAGGATGACAGTCTTCCACCGCTTGGCTCTACTTCATCTACTTGGCTTTTTCTCCCCTGTCCAGCACTGACTCTCGTCGCCATGTCTGATGCTCCTCCGAGCCACACAGCTGCCTCAATCAACGCGAAAGACATCGCCGACGATGCATACAATGCGATCATGGATTTCGGCGAAGAAATTCTCAGGGGAATGGGCTACGGAGAAGGTGAGTGGCAAGGGCCGTAGGCATCTAGCTGTGCCGCTGATGGAACGCAGACGACAGGCGCAAGCTGCGTACTGTGGATCGCAACAGCTTTGGGCCTCTGTTCACCTCTCACCTCACCCATGGAGGACCGGTCTCCCCTGATTGGGCTGGGCTCCATTTCTCATTGACTGACGAAGTGGTCTCCCATGGTCGGGCCGAGCTCGATCTCTCATTGACTGACGAAGCAATAGACGAGGCGGTAAACCGTCTGACTCTCGCACTCACCGGGTCCATGTTAGACGCGATGGAAAGCAAAACCATCGATCTCTCCCCCGAAACCTTTTGGGAAAAGTTGTACCAGAATATCAGGGAGCCTCGCATAAAGCAGGGACCAATAAGTGATGTTGACAGAGCCCTCAAGGAGATCGTCAAGAACCACGCAGAATTCCAGGCCCTGCGGGAGAAGATCAGCCGGCAGCCGGAAGAGAATGCGGAGATTTCCCAGGCGACCTCCAGGGCAGAACATGAAATTCAGCCCGGCAGTCACGCGTCCGCTTCGAGAGTCAGCTCCGCGTCGGTCATCAGCACTGCCAGGGGTGACGCGACCGCCAATGACTCCGCCCCGGAGTCATCTCAGCAACTGGACCGCAACGACCTCGCCTCGTCACGAGCTGGGTCGGAGGAACGCGACCTTGACTAGCTCGTGGACTCGGGGGCTTTGTATATATGTTCATGGTGGGTCAAATCCTGTACAGTGGCTGGTTTAACGGATTCATTATGGACTCGAGTTGTGAAGCTCCGTCTCATCGAGAGTTTGCGCATAAGCCACAGCACAGCTCTCTAGAAGAGATGCTCGCGCTTTTGTGGGATTAAGTACTGCAGAGCGGACTGCCATCCAACCCTCAGAGTATTTCCCCCCATCTGCGGAGCAGAACATTCATGTGTGACGGCCTTCCGAGGCTGAAAATACCTCGAGCGAGCTCCACGATAAATTTGACCATTGGAGCTACAAAGCCGTCATCGTGAAAGGTGGTCTGAACTGGAGGGGGCCTTCATGTTGGGGCTGGTCACCCTCGGTCGCAGGTGGAGCTTTGGTGGAAGGCTGTAGGATATGGGCAACAGAGCCGGACGAAGTGGAGGAGAGAGAGGGGGGAAGGCCCAGGGGAGGAAGG